>LKNJ01000881.1:120899-156249 GCA_002120245.1 Maccullochella peelii
ATAACAAAAGTGTGTTTAGTGCGCACAGTTTCTGCAGCGGTCAGTGGAGAAACAGACGCTGCAGGGTGCCCGAGGGTTTATTAGATTGATTCATTCTGTGAGTTGTAAATCAGAAGTATTGATCTCACCCCCATGTTTGTCGTCACTCTCCAGCTCTGGTGTGGGTGTTGGTGCTACATATAGAAAGGAAATGGTCGGTGTCACATGAACCAAACAAATACTTTTGCAAGAAAATGAACATTATGCTTGAATAACTAATTATCTCGTGAATATAACTGCAAGTAATTGCAGTTTTCTAAATCCTTAACAAGACAAAAACAATATAATTAAAGGAGCTTAAGTCTGTGAAAACTCTTTTACATTTGCTCAAGTACTGTACTTGAGTACAATTTTGAGGTCCTTGTACTTTACTTGAGTATTTCCATTTCATGCCAATATAAAAAAAAAATTGTACTTTTTACTCCACTACATTCATTTGATATCTTTAGTTACTAGTTACTTTGCAGATTCATATACAACCTGCATAATTATGATTTATTATTATTATAGGTTAAGCTACCAAGTAGTATAATAAAATGAGCATTAATGTGATTTACATTAATGCATCTCTAACTATCATCCAGTAATATATTATATATGATTCTAAAATGGGCCGTTCTGTATAATGAGTACTTTTACTTTTGGTATTTTAAGTATATTTGATGCTAATACTTTTACTTTTAAGTAAGATTTTGAATGCATGACTTTTACTTGTAACAGTATTTCTACACTGTGGTATTGCTACTATTACTGAAGTAAAACATCTGAGTACTTCTTCCACCACTGCTTTTAACAATCCTCTAGTGATTGTAGGCAATTATCAATTCATGACCACTATCAGTGACATTATGCAACATCAAGTACACTTTAAACTAGGAACAACAGGTTTTTGCCTCTGAGATGTAGAAGTATAATGGATAATGCATAAAAGGGAAATACTGAACTTAAATACAAGTACCTTGAATTTGTACTTATGTACAGTACTTGAGTAAATGTACTTAGTTACTTTTCACCGCTGCTTATTAGTATAGATGTTTGCAACCTTCAGAGAGGCTTCATTCAAACAGAATCCAATAATAGAAAACTCCGTTTTTAATTTATGTTTTAAATGAACTAAATAAGACCCCAAATATGTGCCAACAAAAAGAAACGAAGGAAAGAAAGACACTCATGCCAACCACATAATGTGCTCATGTCCTCACTTAAAAAACAAAAGCAGAACTAAACTCGACCGAAACAAACCTGCGAAAACAGGACTTCTGGACTCGTTACCCCCGAAATAAAAAAAATAGCCCAAATGAAATCAGCAGCCTGCGTCACATCTCAAGAAGAAAAACACATTAGAATTAGAAGAAATGCTAATTATTCTCATAACAATACGTTTTCTGATATTCCTCTTCTTTTGTCAGCTGTCGGACAAAGTCATCAACCGCATGAGACAGTCTTCAAAGGTCGTTTCTCCTCAGCTCTCAAAGAATGGAAGTCCTCCTCCGCCTGAAACACAAACACCCACTCCAGTTGCCGCCCCCTCTGTCGAACACTTAATACCTCTTCTGACGCCTCCTCCTCCATTCATCCCCGCTCCGCCTCCTCCTCAGGAAGCCCCTTCTACACCTCCACCTGTGGAACCTGCTCCTCCCGTTAAACTCATCCCCCCTCCTCCTGTAAAGTTTCACTCCCTTCCCCCTACCTCTGTGGAGCCCACAGCCCCGCCTCCACCTGTGGAGCCAAAAACTCCACCTCTAACCAACCCTGTTGTCTCAGCCCCTCCACCACCTCCATCTACACATTCTCCACATGTAGAAGCACCTGTGCTGCCTGAATCTCCTCCTCCTCCTCCTGCTGTAGTGGAGCCAGTAGTCCTACCTCCTGTTGAATCCTTCATCCCACCTCATGTAGAGTCAGAAACCCCGACTCCACCGCCAGTAGCAGAACACATCATCGAACCTGTTGCCCTACCTCCACCTGTGGAGTCATCCACATCAGCTGTAGCTCCACCTGAACCTGTAGCTTCATCTCTGCCCTCTGAACTTGAGAAACCAACACCTCCAACTACTATCGAACCTGCTGCTGTAGCTCCCTCTGTTGAACCTGTTGTCCTGTCAACACCACCAGTGGAAACAGTCCAACCTCCACCCACTGTTGAATCTCCACCATTTGAACCAATAATCCCACCCTGTCCTGTTGATTCAGCTCCAGCTGAATCGCTAGTTTTACCTTTACAAGTGGAGACCACTCTTGTTGAGCCTGTAGTCTCTCCAACTGTAGTTGAAGAAGTGCCTCCAGTCGTGGCTCCAGCTGTCAATGCACCGCCTCCATGTCAGCTAGTTCCACCTCCACCTCCTCCAGCACCTGTGGCAGCACCTCCGTCTGCTCCAGAGCTCACTTTTGAAGAGCCCTCCCCGCCCTGTCACTGTGTGGAGCTGGCCGTCGTGCCCACTGATGCACCTGTAAGTAAACCCCTCGTGGAGCCTCTAGCACCACCTCCACCTGATCCAGCTCCACCTGCTGAGGAGCCCGCCGTCACCCCGTCTCTGCCACCTGTTGTTGAGGACGAATTAGCTGCTGTCGCCTCAGTGCCACCACCTGCAGCAGGTGAGCTAAACACCACAATGGATGTTCATGATCATAGCAACAGTTTGAAGTAAATCCACTAACGTTCTTGTGCTTTTTTTGTGTTTAAATCCAGCCTCACCTGTTGCTCCTGAAGTGTTGGAGGAAGAGTTGAGGCAGAAGATCAAAGAGGAGATGCAGAGTAGTCTGGAGGAGGAGATCAGCCAGAAGAGGCAGGAGCTGCAGCGACAGTAAGAACAAATGACTGTTTCTGTCATTTCTGACTTTGTCTGATAAGATAAAATAAAGATGAACTGTAATCTTTTTTTCAACCTGAAGTAAATGTTTGTGCCCAAGATGCTCAGTAGGTATACACAGTAATGTTGAAACGATTAGTCAGTTGATTAATCATTTTAGTGCCAAAATGTTCACTGGTCCAGACTTGTTAAATGTGGATATTTGCTGAATTTTAAGTCATCTATGACAGTGAATTGAATATCTTTTGGTTTTGGTTGAATAAAACAAGGAATTTAAAGACACCAGCTTGGCCTCTGGGAAATTGTGGTGGTCATTTTTCACAATTTTCTTACATTTTATAGAAGAAACAATTAAGAGAAAATAATCAGCAGATTAATTGATAATGAAAATAATCATTAGTTGCAGCCCTAATACATAGTAAAATAAATATGTATGAATGTAGTATAATAGAATAAAGTAAAAGTAGAAAGAGATGTACAAAATACAATTGTACATGAATGAAGAGTATCAGAAGATACTTCTAATTGCAAGCAATGAATAAACTGTACAGAAAGGTGCACCTATGTTACAAATGATAAACATAGAAATATAAAATATCAGTGTAAAATGAAAAAACAATAACACTGCATGAGCTGTAGGGCTGCAACTAAGTATTTTCATTATCAGTTAACCTGCCAAATACTTTTATCGACTAACTGATTTAATCGTTTTCTGTATAAAATGTCAGAAAATAGCGAATAATGCTCGTTTTAATTTTCCAGATCCCAAGGTGAAGTCTTAAAATGTCTTTTGTCCAACCAACAGATGAACTAAAGAAGGAAATCTGGAACCAGCAAATTTTGGGCAATTTTTCTTGAAAAATAACATCAAAATTGTAGTTGATTTCTGTCTATCAACTAATCGATTAATCATTCACTTTGATGAAATGTATGAAGGATGCGTCACACTGCAAGTAGAAAATGTTTTAAAATGTGACATGTGTGTGCGTGTGAAGGCTGGAGGAGGTGAGGGCTCAGGCTCAAGCGGAGGCCCGAGCAGCAGCAGAGGCCCAGGTGAAGGAGCAGGTGAGGATGACGCTGGAGGTGGAGAAGGCGGCGTACATGGAGAACCTGACAGACTCCATGACGAAGGAGCGAATGAAGACGGAAGATGAGAGGCTCATGGTGCAGCTTTACGTAAGCACTCGAAACATGCATGATTTGTATATATGTGTCAGGATCTCCCTTGTAAATGTGAAATTCTTTCCTCCTCTTAATGTCTGTTTCTTTCTTGCCCTCTTTGTTTCAGTGGATGGAGATGAAGGTAAGCTGGTGGAGAATTTATACATGCATGACTCACTTTTTCCACTTTCACTCTTCTCTAATCACAATTAAAACACGCTGTTGCACAGCTGTGTGTTGCTGCTCTTTATTTCTTTAATGATGATAAAATGTATCATTTATAACCGTGTGGAAATTTGGTACCGCCATCTACAACATATGAAATGATAAAATGTAGCCTTGACATAAATATTCAGGTTTTAGAGGTGTGATGATGTCATTATAAACATTTTAAACTCACACAGGCTCATCAGCTGCAGGAGAGGGAGGAAGATCTGAAGAAACGAGACGCTCTCTACAAGGAACATGTCGCAAAACTTGAAGCAAAGGTGAGCAACATTTTGAGTATTCCTCATCTCCACATTTCATGTAAGCTCACGTTACATTAAAGCCCCTGAAAATCCTTGGTTTTCCCTCGATAACATTATTGCTTTTTGAGTCATAAATATTTAATCAGAGTTAAAATTTTGAAAAAACATCCATTCGTATTTACTGTGTTACTGTGCTATAATCGAGTGTGCTGAACTTGTGTTCAAGTGTGTTTAATTGCTTATGAATTCAACTGTCTGTTTTGTTTATTTGTCTGTTTTATGCTGTTATGAATCTTTATTATGTATTGTTTCACTGCTATTTGGTTAGAGCAAGGGTACTCCTTTGTTAAGTATAAAGGGTAGACACAATAAGCCTAGGTTTCAGCCTACACCTTTTTTTTTTTTTTTCAGTCAGAGAATATTATGTTTAAATAATTTTTAAAAGCTTCAGCTAACCTGCGTCCTCAGGAGGTAGTGGTTTGATCAGGTTTAACTGACGGTGGCCTGGCAACATCAGCAAACAACCCCAAAACTGTGACCTGATTTTAATTCAAATGTTTCTAAATCGTGATTGATGCACAGAAGTATGTGACATCGCCTTATTCCACAGAGACCCGCCCAATTCAAACCAGTGATAAGAGCTCAGACAAAACACAAAGACAGAAGTGTCTTCTGTCCGTATATAGAGCCCCATCACTCATAGTAAGGAGCTGATAGAGAAAATGTGTTTATCAGGGCCTTTGAGTATTTATTTTTTTTACCACTAAGGGGCAGTGAGACTCACAGATATACAGTACAATCAGATTTTCACATTGTTTAAGAGAACAGGTCATTTGTAACTCTCTGTGTAACTCCTCTCAGTATTTCTTTACAAATGACTGGCTTGATTGTATGATGCAGCTGTGATATTTGACCTTGGTGGTAACGTTTGGTGTTTTTACCGCTCTGACAGTGTACCGAGTTTTACAAAGTGACTGCTGAGAGCTTCCAGAAGGGCAAAGAGGAGACTCTCAACCGTTTTGTGTAAGTTTGGAATCACTGTTTGTATAAATGCAATGATTATCAGCAGATTTGCTCTTCTTTATAATATACAAACTTTTTTTTACACTAGTAAGGTTACAGAGTGCACTGACTCATGGTACGAGGACAAAATGACTTTAATTGGCTAGTTTGAATGTTTCACAAATCTGTTGGTATTAACTACCAAACCAACGTGATGTTTAATATTTCAACTTCTCTCTCTCTCTCTCTCTCTCTCTCTCTCTCTCTCTCTCTCTCTCTCTCTCTCAGGCGTTTCAGTATCCAGCCAGTGTGTGGTGACTTGCAGAGTCAGATTTTAAAATGCTACAAGGAGAACACAGAAAAGACTCTGTCCTGCTCGAGTATCGCCTCGGCCTACATGCAGTGTGTGGACAACGCCAAGAAGGTACGACTCTCTCCAACCTCTCATTCTTCACTACCACTACACTAACTTTAGGTTATTGTTGGTCACATTTTAACCCATTTCTCCCCTCCGTCTACAGGATAAATTGAGCACTAGAGGTTAATATGGACCACTTGACGACGACATCTGAGAGCAAAGAAAAGTTGATGGACATAATTCAACAAACAAGACGAGTCACAGGAAACGCAGGACAATCAGCTCCAGCCTTTACATAAAGTGCCATATACCCTAAGACTTGACCTGTCTGAAGTACTAGTCAAGTACTCTGGTCTGCAACTGGTGTCACAAACATCAGCAGCGCTCGGTCTTTAGCTCAGGTGCCTTGTTTGCAAGCTTTCTGGTTCTTGGGATCATCTTAAAAACCAAATGTGCCACAACAATAACAGATCAGTTTAAGTGCTCGTCTTTGTAAATGAGGCACAACGCAACAAAGATTTAAGTTTGTCATGAGTGGTTTTCATTTTGACAGCAGTGTGAATTCAAGTAAAGGTATTTGTATGAGATATATGGTGAATGAGATCCTGGTAAATCATTATGTACATGTGCCTTGAAGCTATGAAGGCTAATTATCAGATTGGAAGAACCGTTCAACGAGCAGAGTGTGAAGTAACAAAGACCTGTATGTGTTTTAGGTTATTGTACTGTACATAGATTATTTCAGGGGTTATTTTTGGTGCATGCAACAAAATAAATCGGTCTCAATAAATGTGGCTTTTAATTTTTTGCAGTTTGCGAAAATATTGGCAGGTGTTTGCTGCCATCTGGTGGTGTACATTAAGTGAAAGGGCACAGTTTAGTAAAAAGTCAGTTTAGTAGGCTGGAATTGGTCTGATCCATGTCATTAATCTGTGGTTGTACAGAATATACTGCAAATATGTACTGAGATTTCAGTAGATGACAAAGTCACTGAAAACCTCCACTTGCAGGAATATTAAAGGGATATTATAGTGATTTTTCTGTTCTGCAACTTGTTTTTTTTTCTGCTTTGTAAAACCAAGGTGATGTAGTACAGGGAGGTAAATTATCTTCTCTTTAAAAGTTAACATACGGTTTCATAATTAAGACAAAGTACTGAACCTTCAATGTATTTCCTCCCATTTTTGATCTGCTGTATAGTCTAATGTGCCACAAACAAACTTTCTCCCACAGAACGGTTGCTGTCATGGTTTTGGTGGCAGAGGAAAATAGAGTGAGGAATTAGCTTATTTCAAGGTTATTGTGGTTATTAGAAATCGCTATAATACTCCTTTAATATCCCTGTTAGAGTCACTGATTCATCATTCCTCAAACAACTGGTTGAGTTTAGTGACTGATCTCCTTTTATTTCGCTTGTAAAGAAGAGTCTTTGCAAAATATAACTTAAGCAAAAGTAAAGTATTGGAAACAAAAATCAAGTAGCACAAGGTACCCTTTATGCAGAATGGCCCCTTGTGAGTAGGGTCGTAGTAGTTGGCAGTACTTACATATTTTATTGGAATGAGGTCTCATTTTAACTGCTTTATTTACTTTTGGGAAGTTTATATCTTATTTTATAAAGTGATCACATATTTTATATGTGAAATCTTAATCTGACCATCAGTCACAATATTTGTTGCTGAAATGTAGCAGAGTAGAAGTATAAAACAGTAAAAAATGGAAATACTTGAAAGTAAAGTACAAGTGTTTAAGTACAGTTCTTTTAAAAATGTGGTTAGTATCCAATCTCGTGTCTTTCTGCTCTTAACATGAATCGGTCCTAAAAATTCTAATTTAATCTCATGTAAATTGCCAATTACATGCTGTTTATGTAGGTTGAGAAAGTTCGACAGCCACGGAAACTGAATAAATTGAGTATTATATGGTTGTCAAGCTAAAAACGAGGCCAGTTCTGTTAGTTCCCAAAATGTTGACATTGTGAGGGTAAAGCTTAATGTGTCTGTGTATATTCAGTCTTACTGCATTAAGTTGACTATTCTGTTGCTTTGACCTCACATTACTTGAATTTGGTAGTTTGTCAAAGCTTCAATTTTACAAATCTAATTTAAATTTATTTTATCAGCCTCTTACAGCCTCACCCACTCGCTGTACAAGAAAAGCCAGGAAACAGAAGTGAAGCTGAGGTCTGCAGACCAGATCTGACGTCTTGTTTGGTGTCAGGAGGCAGAAGTCCTTTCATTAGCCACAGAGGAAGCAGCGGCTAAACTCCAGTTTTTATCTGTGGCTTTTTGTGTTTATGCACAAGAGTGGTGTGTGTTCAGCATGATGTAATTGCATGTGAGTACAACCCATTCCTTTTGAAAATAGCACTACTCTACACATATCTCTGTTTGTGTGTGTGTGTTTGGTCTGTTTTTACTATCAAATGAAGTACAAACATCTAGTGCTCAAAAATAATCCAAACATGGAAAAATGGTTCTTTGTGCACTCTGTTTTCCCAGCTTCTCGAGATTGATTTGGTTTGATTCATCTCACAGGATTCATGGATTGATCATTGACTGATTAATTGTTTGATTCTCAGTTTGACTTCTTACAAATTCACAGGAAAAGTTAACTTGAAGCTGCTCTGATATTAATATATATCAATATTTTTAGCGACACTAGCGTCGTGTCTCTAGGGACAGAAATATTTCAACAACTATTGGAACTATTGGATGAATACTTTCTAACTAACTAATCATGAGAAAACAAGCTTTGTTATCTCGAGATAGCGAAAAAATTAACTCGTGATCTCAAGCTAACGGCATTAAAAAAATAATTGCAAACACGGCCGTCCTCGGCTTCCATAGTTTGCTAACAGGTTCACCATTGACTTTACTGTATTTGTCATTGTTGTGTTACCAGCTTGTTTCTGCTGCCCCCAAGCGACCAAAAGCAATCAATGCAGGTTTAATAAAAAATATAATATGTTCTGGCTCCTTCAAGAAAATTCTTCTCTGCTTCTTTGCTCAGGTGGCCATCCTCCTCGCTTCACTGCTGAATATTTTCATGTCCATGGCCATGGTGCAGATCACAGACAGGATCATCTGACCCTCCAGATTGTAGTCAGACACTCTCCATTTGCTGTGACTCTGTCCTCCATCAGGTGAGTGAACAGTGGAGGTGACTCTCACAAACTTCCTCCCCTCAAACTCCATGATGTTGAAGTGATTCTGGGTGTTAGCCAGGGCCTGTATGTCGATCTGCTCCGGGTGGACTGGAGTCACCAGCAGTAACTGGCTGCTGTATGGTTGCTGAGGCCTCCTCCTCTCAGCTGTTACTGCTGAGGGTGGGATTATGTTCAGTTGGGAAGTTGTGCAGAATTGGCGCAAATTTAATGTTTCTTTGCACCACATTTGGTCAAAATGCTCTTCATCTGTTCTGGGCCCACACTGGAGTGAAGGTAAGCAGGCAGCCAAGGCTTTTATCTGGCCATTAGTCAGAACAGACAGTCTGATGTTTGACACTTTCATCTTGATGATTCTTCGCCTGGGCCGTACACAATATTCACCTTCGCATTTACCAAAATAAAGAGAATTAATGTGTTAATTTGTCTTATATTGAAAATGTATACTTCAGCTCAACTACAGCAAGTTTTTTTAATAATGCAAAGTCATCCAAGGAGTTTTGATTCTCTGTAAAATGTGCAGAATGTGCAGAGGATTGCATACCTGTAGTTTCATTCCTGTGGCATGTTGACTTGAAAACAAGTGTCAAAATATATATTTCTTCTCTTTCAGTAAGAAATTGTGTCATTTTGCTCAGCTGAAACAGATTTGAATTACACCTTTTTTTGCATCTGACTGAGCACAGTCTTTGAATCAACACAACATAACATTCTGGATTCTCACAGTTGTAGCACCATAGATATAAAACAGATGTATATCTATGTGTAGCACTAAGAACTATAGTGAGGCGTGTAGCTACACAGTCTGTTTTACCTGGAAGCAATTGTAAAACTGTGACAGTATTCGATAAAAAAAAAAAAAAATTCAATGTAGGCTACAAATCAGAAAAGGATGACCGTAATCAAAAACTTGATAACCCTGTCAGATAAATTACATTGTCCCTCATGCCAGGAAGAAAGAAGTAACACCGGTGAAAGTATTTAATATAGTAAACATACACAGCATAGATATAAAAAAACAAGAAAAGGAGGGGTGTGTGTGTGTGTGTGTGTGTCTATGTATGTGTGTGTGTGTGTGTGTGTGTGCGCGTATTTCTAAAACTGGTCCAGTGTTTTTACACTTAGGCTATATAAAGAATACTGGCTGGCATATTGTCGTCACCAGCATCACATCACAACTTATCATCAGATGCATGTTACAAAAGTAAGGACACATTGCACCTTTGAAGGGAAACTATTCATCTCTTTTGCTGTTGGTGTGGGAGGTGTGCGTATGGCTTTGCTGAAATAACAGAACAATGCTATGAAGCTGTAAGGCTGCATGTACACTATAGTAATCATAACTTTTAACTGAAACATAAAGCATCCAATTCTTCACAGTATCACTTGTACTGTATGTACAGTATGCAGGTTTAGATCTGCTGCATTTAGCTGCTTTTGGAAGGCATTGAGTTTGTCATTATGCAATCCTGTCCTTTCTGTGGTGGTGCTATAGTGATTGTTACCAAGGACTCGTCTGAAGCCTGCAGACTACTCGAGTAGGATTGTTACATAACGCTGCTTGGTTTTTTTTGTGTGTGTGTATTTTCTCTTGTCACCTTGTTGCCTGCTGAACCTGAGGGAGAGTGTGACGTCTGATGGAATATTACCTTAACAAGCCCACAGGGCACAGGCCATATACACAGTAGGTGCAACATAATCCACTTGTAATGAGACCATGCATCAGTGCCGTTTTTGCAACTTAATGTTTTCCTAAAAGACTCTCTTTAGCCTCACTCTCTAACCCATCTCCCCCCTGCTGTGCCAAAATCCTACATCCTACGACCTTTTCACACACCTTTTAAGTTAATATGCTGAACTTGTTAGCAAACAGTTGTTTATTTACAAATCCAGCAGTTACCAAGCAACATTATTATTCATTTGGGTTTGTGTTTGTGGCCACCTGATGAATGTCCAATATTCACTCTCCTTTTAGCTCTGTTTTTGGTCTCTACCAACTCCTGAAGAAAATATCTGGTTCTTTAGCTGCTAAATGCTCCACTATGTTCACTAGTCGCTAACTGTGTCTGTCTGCAGTTTGGTGCTGAGCAGGTAGTGTACAGTGGGTTTTTACAGCTTTTTCACTGAAAACGTTTGCCTGCTGCGGCCAAAAATGACACTATGAGAGTGGTGAGAATGAACCAAAGCAGTAAAGTTGGAGGTTGGACAGCTAAACAATGAGCTGAAACTCGTTATAAAGCTCTGTAAAGTTGAGAGGAGCTGCAGGTTTGAGTGATAATTCTCTGTAGGTTCATCACTATGAGCCCATTCACGTTGATATTTGATATATTATTATTATAAAAATATTGATTATAGCCACTTTAAAGTATTAACTTGACATTTTGGGAATTTTGCCTACATCTTTCATACCGAGAGTTAGATGAGAAGATTGATACCACTCTCGTGTTTGTACGCTAAATATGAAGCTACACCCAGTAGCCAGTTAGCTTAGCTTAGCATAAAAAATGGAAACAGGTGTAAAAACGTGTGTAAAATCTAAAAGTGTAAAAACAACACGTTGTTCTACAGGGAGTTATGTGTCAGACTATTTCTCAGGCAGGTGCAGTGACTTCCTGGAGTCTCTGCTGGTTGCCTGGCAACCTCACTGTGACGTCAGGACACGTCACAAACCACGACATGTCATTTTTACGCTATGGTTTTTGTACAGTTTAAACAAACAAGACATATTAGTGAGCTTTAGAGGTGGTGGTAGGTGGATTTTGTTACCTTTGGACGGAGCCAGGCTAGTTGTTTCCCTTTGTTTTCAGTCTTTGTGCTAAGCTAAGCTAACCAGCTGCTGGCTGTAGCTTCATATTCAATGGATAGATATGAGAGCAGTATCGATTTTCTTATCTAACACATGGCCAGAAAGCAAATAAGCATATTTCCCAAACTGTCAAACTTTTTTCTGTAATTGCATTTGGGTTCTTCAACTTCTGCTTTATGTTCCCCCAACAAGGACAAAAGTTAACACCCACCAAGGCAGTCAGGCTATCTTGATGTAGCTCTAAGTTCAGTGCAGACTTTGAAGTAAAACTGAGCATTTGACAGTTCAGCAGGCTGGGTCATGACAGCAAGATCTGCACAGAAACAGTCTTGATATAGCTGATGTCTGTATGCTGGTTGTCAGAGTTAAACAAACAGAGAGAGAGAAGAAGAAGGAGGAGAAACACTGAGTGGATCTGAGTGAAGAGATATTTTGACTGTCTCTGAGTCTCTGTAGCAGCAGAGTTGTCCTCCGGTAAGGATGGTCAGGATGTTTGGTAGTGGGCGGAGGCTGGCCGCGGGACTGTGGACATCTAGAGAGGCATTCCTTGCAATTCTGCGGCTGTGGATTCACACACAGTGGGAAGGATGCATGAAAGCGAAAGAGAGGAGGGTGGTAGGTCAGAGGAGGAGAGAGTAGAAGCAGGTGCACCCAGCGCTGTAGGAGGATGCTGGATGGCTGACAGCAGGATCAAAGTGTGGATGTTGTTGTGGTGATGATGTAGAGGGGTAAGACCAGGGTGAGAAGTCGATGTGACTCAGTCCTCACAGCCACTTCCTGTGGCGTCTTCGGGATGGACAGATGAAAGGAGGAAAGGGAGCGACTCATCCTGTGGTCAGCTGACTCACCATATAGGAACGGATACTGGGAAAGGAAGTATGTGTCGGGTGATGGGGGGCTGGGTTTATGTATGCATGTGTGTGAGTGTACCGTGGCTTTGGTGTTTGACAGAGGCACAATTATTCCATTTCCCGTCACAGCAGAGGAATGCAGGGTGAGATTCCTGCTCTGTGAGTTGTGCCCTCTCACCTGCCATCACCATACGGATACTATTTCATCCCTCCATTTCCCCCTCGGCTTGGGAATTTCCCAGTTTGTGTGGTTTTACTCATGGAGGAAGTTACAGAGTCTGAATAAGCTGTGTTGTTCTGGTAATAATTGGATACTTCAAGTGGTGGTTAGTTTAACAAAGTCAGGCTCCTGTTTTCTCTACACACAATTTATTTTGCTCATTTGAAAGAGGTTAAGAGTCTAATCCAAACCTAAATGAGGGAAACCAAGGACAAATACTGCTGTGTAGTGTTTTCACAGCATTTTAGAGCGGTTCATATATAAGCATGGAGGTAAGAGGTCTAGGGGATCATGTGGGTGACGTGTGTAAATAGAGTAATTTCTTGTTTGCGTTGGCGAGAGCAAGGGTGCATTGTCATGCTGGGTGTGTAATGTTTGTGAGAGAGTGAGTGAGTTTAAGAAGGTGCTACGAAAACATTTATTTCCTGTATAATAATATCTTGTGAGTGCCAGTGGTAGAGGAAGTATTCAGATCAGAAATACTCTGTTACATTAGATTATTATTACTAGTCGTGCATTAATGTAAAAGCAGGATTTACTATTGTAGTTGAGGTAGAGCTAACTTTTAACTATACAGCAAATGATTGTTTTTATTATGGATTAATCTGCTGATTATTTTCTCAGTTAATCGAGTGATCGATTGTTTGGTTCGTACAAATTCTGAAAATAGTGAGAAATAACACAATTACCCACATGCCCAAAGTGACACCTTCACAATGTTTTGTCCAATCAACAGTACAAACCTCGAAATTCTTAAAATAATTAAAAGGAAAAGCAGCAAATCCTCACATTTGTGAAGATGGAGCCATGAAATGTTTTTGCAATCATTTTCTGTCAATCGGCTAATTGATTAATCGACTAATCATTTCAGCTGTACTTGTTTATACTGTTGGGTAGTTTAATTTATAACAAAACATCACATTTTATAAGATTCATATGTTTTGTATCTTAATTTGTAAAGTAACTTCTAACTAAAGCTGCCAGATAATTGGAGTGAAGTTTAAAGTACAATATTTCCCTCTGAAATGTAGTGGACTAGAAGTAGAAAGTGACATGAAAAGAGACTCAAGTGAATTACAAGCACCTCAAATTTCTACTTAAGTACAGTACTTGAGTAAATGTACTTGTTACCTTCCACCACTGGTGAGAACTGGTGAGAACTGGTTTCTACGGCATGCAAAACATTCATATCTTCATCGTTCACATCCTTTTAACTTACTGTAAATATAGATATTAATACAGTGCAGTCTATCTGTGTGTGTGTGTGTGTGTGTGTGTGTGTGTGTGTGTGGGAGCCCATGTTGACTCACAGTTACAATAATGACTCTGTCAGAGCGGTGGATGAACAGCTCACTCTGACTGTAAAGATCAAAGAGAGAGAGAGAGAGGTGGGGAGAGGGGGCTGTGCTCTCCCTGGCGTCTCCATCTCACAAGTCCTCAGCCACTCAGTGCGTCCATACACACAAACACACCCATACAGAGAGAAGTCAACCCTGAGGACTACAGCACCTACAGTGCAGTATAATACAGTACACTTCAGTACAATACAGGGTGTGACCAGCTTTCAGTCGGAGCAGCATGTTTGAAAGTGTCACCAGAGAGGAAATAATTCATCGTGTGGCAGGTGACGGATCATTTGCGACAGGTTAGTGTTTGTGTTTTTCACTGTGCTCATATATATATGTTCCTTTTTTTAAAGACAAGTATTTGGTTTTACTTACAGTCCTACTGTTTCACAACTTGTGTGACATTTTTTATGGGGATGTTATGGAAAGTGACGTAGCAGTTTCACTTTCAGTCTATTTTTGAACCACAGTCAGTCACCTGTAGCCATGCTGAGTGACTTTGATTTCTATCATGTCTTGAAAAACTTGCTGTCAAGGCTTGTTTGGCTTTAAATGTATATTTTCCTGGGTAGCATTTACTGAAAAAGTAAACAACTCTGCTGTAAACAAGATTATCAAGTTTGTGATAATGGTGGGAGGAAATGAATCAGCGATCTCTCCAGGAGGAGGTCCAGCATGGAGGTTTCTTCTGTAAGATGCTATCTAGTGATCTCAAATGCAATGATAAAAGCATTAGATTTAATTCTCCTGTCTCTTAGCCCTCTGAGAGAAACCCTTTCTCTCTGTATGCACTCTCAGAAAAATGTGATGCCACCTGGTGAGTCTGTGAGATTGATTTTCAAGGCTCAACATTCTTCCTTTATACTAAATTATCTCGGGTATATGTGTGTCCATACAGCACTTTCTGTCTTTATTTTTCTCTCTTGCTCTCATATGCATATGAGTGCCAGGTGACCACACCTGGATCCTGTCCTACATTGGTGCGGGTATATATAGCTCCAGAACACACTCTCTACAAACCCCATTCTGTCATTTAAATCCTTCGTGTGATGAAGTCTTCCTTTGTCTGCACACAGTGACTGAACTCAGGCAAGGTGATAAAGGTCCAGACTAATTAATGGCAGACCTGGTTAGTCATCCACTAACATCAAATACTGCGACATTTATTTCCATATTTTGACAGAAGTAATTTAATACATACAATTTCATACATAACCATCATCATACTGAGACAGATATATGTTTTTATATAAACATGAGACTGCCTCTTCAAAATGAAAAGCCCAGGAAATATTTTTTTATGACTCACTTGTCACAAGGTTGATGGCTTTAAGTAAAGGAAGCAGAGTTGTTGTCTGGCGCATGACGCACATCTCAGTTGAAGTGTTGACATCATTGACTGTATAAGGACAAAGAGGCGGATTGACTAATCTTGAGTTCAGTGTCCTATAGTTTGAAACAGTTGGGGATGGGTTTCCTCCATCTGACCAAATGCCCAGAGTCTGACAGCCTCCTGTAGATTCCTGTCACACTTCTATTTATTTTATGTTTATTTGATAGGGGCCAATACAGTACAGAGAATTGCACCACAATTATCCAATGCAATGTGTCACAGCATTTATAGCTACTGCTAATTTCCAATGCCCGTCCCTAGAAGGGCCTTTAAAATAACAGACATAAAACATTCACAAACAACAAAGTTAAACTATGAGTTAAACTATCCTCTTACAGAAATAGTTAGAGATTTTAGGAAATACGCTTATTCGCTTTCTTGCCGAGAGTTTGATGTTCAGCTTAACATGAAGGCTGGAAACAGGGAGAAACAGCTAGCCTGGCTCTGTACAAAGGTAACAAAATCCACAAAACCAGCACCTCTAAAGCTCACTATAACCACAACTTGTCATTTTTACACTTTGGTTTTGTACAGATTAAACAAACAAGATATAACGTGTTAATTTGTTACCTTCAGAGAGAGCCAGGCTAGCTGCTTCCCACTGTTTCCAGTCTTTATGCTAAGCTAAGCTAACTGTCTGCTGGCCATAGCTTCATATTAAATAGAGAGATACAAGAGCAGTCTTGAACTTATCGCACTTATTTTTAAGAATAAGAGCGAAAATACATCATTCTTATTATTTTGACACACTTAAGACCACCGTTTTATTCTGCTTTATACATACGGATATCAATAACTGCGAATAAATTCCCAAAATGTTGAATTTACTCCTTTAAACTGAAGGAAGCAGAACCTTGCTAATATGTGTCTTCATATCCCGTGAGCAAAAAAGACTTTTCATTAAGAGTAGATCATCTCAGAATGATCTATCAGTAATTTTTCTGCTTTGGAGGGCAGATGTTCAAATAATTGGTTTAAGTCACCCAGTCAAGGTGTGGCTGACTCATGTTCCCCTCACCTTCTCAACTGATCAGGTTCATCAGTCAGTACTTCAGGAACTTAAATGTCAATTCTGCATCCGTGTTCATGTCATGATGAATAGGAAACCTTTCTACTAGATTCACTCCCTCCTCCCTTCCTCATCTCTCTGCCTCGTGAGTACATGATTGCACATATTCATGGGGTTATACCTTCCGCCATTAGGGATAATTGCTCTGCTTGCCCTAGGTGTGAACTCACTTTAGCACGCTGAGGAGCATTCAGTCCGATAAGAACATGAAGCTGCAACGAGATACACACCACCGTCAGGAAGAGCTCAGGGGAACAATACGTATCATGAAGCAGAGTCTCCACTGACTTCTCTCATATCCGAGTGATGACTGACTGACTCACTCCTGCTCTGAATTTCTGGGGCACTTGATGACTCCAGAAAAAAATATTGGAGCGATGAGAGACAAATTGATGACTACAGTTTCTTTGGATGCCTCACAGGGTCTTTCTCATTTAGCCATGGCTCAGTCACCATCCTAGTTTGTTGACACAGAGCATTTACCATCAAACCCAGAGGAGGGTAGAATTTAATTTAACTCATCCAGGGTTGTTTTTGTGTCATGTGGCAAGACTGCACTGTGTGACAAATCTTTTCCTTGAATGAAAACATGTTTATCCTGCATCTTTTTGTCTCTCTGTATTTACATTTATTTAGATGAGATTTGGCCCATAAACGTGGTTGAAAGAAAGGGGAAGAGGAGGTGTGATGAGCAGTGTGTCATATGATAAATCTTCACCCCCTTCAGCTCCTGTTTAAATGAAACCATCTAGGAGCAAACATGAGTCATAGCTCCTATGGTGGAAGCACTATTATTAGACCTGTTAGACTTGATACCTTTATGTTGTACATTTAATGTCAACAATCTCTCAGTTATCTCTATAGCTCAGACCTGATTATTCAAGCAAATGCACGTTTTTTTTATCCACTTCTCGCTTCTCTTTGGTGATGGTGAAATCTATCTTCTGGCTACCTCTAAAGCTCACGATTAACAAATTATACCTCTTTGTTTATCACTGTTTATCTTCGGACAAAGTCAGGTTAGCTGTTTCCCCCAGTCGGCAGCCAGGTAGCTTAGCTTAGCATAAAGACTGGAAGCAGGGGGAAACAGCTAGCCTGACTCTGTCCCAAAGGTTACAAAATCCACCTACGAGCACCTCTTAAGCTTAATAATTAACATATATCTTGTTTGTTTAATCAGTACAAAAATCTATTTGTGGTTTTATGGGTGTGTGTGTGCTGGAAATCATTGTGCCCTGGAAAGAAATAGCCCAGCACATAACCCCCCCCACATTGGTTTTTGTACGAATTAAACAAATGGGATATAGTATATCAAGGAACTTTATAGGTGCTGGTTGGTGGATGTTTTTTTAACTTTCAGGCAGAGCCTGGCTAGCTGTTTCCCCATTTCCTATCTTAATGCTAAGCTAAGCTAACCAGCTGCTGGCTGTAGCTTAATATTTAGTGTACAGATATGAGAGTGGTATTAATCTTCTCATCTAACTCTCAGCAAGAAAGCAAATAAACTAACAAAACATGACAACTTTTTTCCAGAAGTATCCTGATGTTGAGCACCATGTCAGTCTGAAACCTGATATGATTGTTTTACTGTAATGTTTGTTTGTTTGTGATGAGTTTGATCTCTAGCAGAGGACTACCAGGAGACACCTGGGGGTTTCCTCCAAGCTTTGCTGACGCTGTCTTCACAAGGTTCACTTTTCCACTTTTTCTTCCACATGCTGGGTCACTGGTTTGGCTCTGGCTTTCAGTGTAACCACACCCTCTGCTGTTCGTTTGTAGAATGGGCTGTAGTGCAGAGGGAGGAGCAAACATAGGACAGCTGCCTTCTTCAAACAACAGCCACTTTTGACCTACATCTGCATCCAATAAGCAACAGGAGGCTCACCAGTCCATATTACACAATATCATATTGCACTGCACTGTCTAACAAATTAGAAGACTTGTTGAGTTGAAGGACTGCACTCAGAAACTGATTTCATTGGGTGACGTAGATGTTTGTATTGTCTCTAGCACCATATGAAATCAGTGTTCTGGGAGGTGGACTATCAGCATGTGCAGACGTTGTGCATGAATGACCTGAAATATGAGATGTTCTTGTGATGCCAAAAAGTAGGTCACATTTATATAAATTACTGTACTCTCCTGCTTCATTCACTAACTGGTCACAGCTGCAACCTGCCTCCTGTTCTTTTTTTCCCTCTCTGTGTCTCTCATTGATTCAAACATACATTTTATCATGAATCAACTTTTATTGATAAATTCTGAACCCATTAGCTGTGTTGTTTAATGTTTTTTTTTATATTTATGACTTGCTGAGCAGTGGCCATAACAGCCAATTAAGAGATAATGGTAAATGCAACAACGTAGTGTAACAGTAGTAAATAGAGAAGAGTCAAAAAGTCAGACAACAGCAACAAATGTTTGCTAACATTAGCCAGAATAAACTACTGGTCATTTCAGACCAATTGAGACTGTACCAGCAAACCCCCTGAGTGTACTGAATTGAACTATGGTGTGTTGTGCTGCCTTTAAATTCAACTTTTCATTTGTAAGAGGAATAACGCAGTCTTTCTTATTTTAAAAGCTGCATAATCTCACTTTATGGGCTCATTTTCTGACTGAAGTCTGGTAGCACCTATATGCTTTTCATCCCATTACAAAGTTCTTTCAGTTGATTATGAAATGTACAATTAAGATTTTATCAAAACCAATGAGTGTTAGTGACAGCTACTTTATACAGTTTTGAGGCAATCAAAGGTTGCTATACATATTTATAAAATACTGAAATAAAGCTGTATATTGTTGTAATAAACTTGAAAATTTATATTACGGTGTTTGTTGTGTCCTTAATACACTCACAGATAAAATAACTTAATCCCAACAGAGCTTTTCAGTGCAGCTGATGTACATTTACATGTCCCTGGTCTTCTTTGTTACAATTATCTGTCAACTGGAAATAAGTGCTTTATTTCTTCAGAGTACTCAAGGTTTTCTAGCTTTAGCTGAAATCAGTCGAATTGGCTGGATTTAATCCATCTGCCACATTTAACCTGATTCATTAATGGATATAACAGCATATAAATAACTTGTAAAAATACATCCAAGTTGAGACTGAAAGTTCCTTCGTGACCTAGGCTGGAGCCTATCCCAGCGGGGAGACCATGCAAACTTCACACAGAAAGGCCCCAGCCGACCAGTGGGGTCGAACCGAGAAGCCTCTTGCTGTGCCGCCCCTTTGTCAGATATATCCATTGAATTGTTTTTATCTCATCCGACTATAAGCTCACACTACTACAGAAGAAGGTACAGTACACGCCTCTCCACCTTGACTTTATGAAGACACTACAGCAGTGATGTCAAGCATCATATTTCATGTGGCCGACGGTCCAACAGGCTCATAGAGTATCTATAAAATCTAATCCTGATCCCTATATGGAGGTAACCAAAAGGTTTACTGGTTTACACCTTACCTTAAGAGGATATATCATTTTGATGAAAATCCAAGAAATTTGGAGGAAATTAATGACGTCATAAGTTTAATCCAGTATTTGAAATTTTACATGCATTGCCTTTATACTAAAATGAAAATTGTTTCTGAGTTGTAGATTATTTATCAAAAGCAATATGCATGAGAGAAGTTATAGGCAGGCATCCTACCATTCATTTTCATAATATTTACATCCCTGTCTATGAACACAAACAAGTCTTTAAATTCAAATGAGACATTTTACAAGTGGGACAACTTTATCAGAATCAGAATCAGGTTTATTGCAAGGTAGGTTTTTACATACAAGGAATCAGCCTAGGAATCAGACTAAACATGGTAAGAGAAAATAATAATAATTAAAAAAAAAACAAAAAAAACAACATAAATATAAAATAGAAAGATGTACAATAAAAAAATATAATACAAATATGTACAATACATCTGTTTTTAAAATGAAAGAGCTGTACAGTTTGTCCATGAATGCGCAAAAGTTCACAGCATGAAGTATAAAGAATACGGTGTGCAATGTACAGAGATAATAGTCCAAAAGACGTGCGTTAATGTAGGCCTAACGCATTGAGACAGATGTGGAGACGTCACGTTATAGTCATATATTTCTCGCCAGTTTCTACACTGAATTCATGGTACATATTTTATTAAATCCACTATTGTTTCATTCCCTGATAAAATATATTGTATTTATAAATTAATGTTTTATGGTTGGCTTGTTTTCCATTATTTCCCGCTGGTTAAAAACATGCTCAAGGTCCTCTTACGTCTCCCTGGCCCCTCCCACCTCATGGTATCTTCGCAGCAGAGCTCTGAGCCCTCTCCTGATTGGTCAATTTTCAAGAATCCGCCATATTCAAACTTCCGCCGTAGTGTGTGTTCTGTTGTCATCGATCTTCTGCTTTCTTTGTACACATCGGGCCAGTTTTCATACGTCTAGACTTTGTATTTTGTTCGCTTAGCCATAACTACGTCTCGGTGTAACTGATTTCAAAACGAAGCCTCCTGCAAAATGGAAGAAAATGAAGAAGTTACTGGAAGGACGGTGGAAAACAAAAACCCTAAACTTCGCAGGATGTCATCGAGGACGTCCATTACCAGTGTCATCAGCGCTGCAGAGCCGTCTCCACAAACACTCCGAAGAAACAACTCCAAGAAGTAAGTACATCATGTCAAAAATATGTGATATCATCATATGTAATTATTTATTTGGAAGCCCCGTTTGAAATGTAATATGAGTTTAGCACATTTCGTGCTAACGTTAGCCAACTGTGACTGGCAGGGCTGGTATTGTAACTGGCAAACGATGCCTTCAAGTGCACCTCGGAAGCCTTACTTTCAGATGTTGTGACCACGATTTGACATGCTTTAAACTGCGTTTGTTGTAATTAAATGTATGACAGCAACTAAATGTGTAACATAATAAACTGTTTAAGTAATAACAGTTAAGTAAGCTGTTTTTCAGAATTAAGCAGGCAAAATCCACATAATGCAATCAGTGGTTGTATATAAAAGCTTGTCATAACTACAAGTAAAACTGAGAGTAAAGATAGAATCAGTTATGACTGCAATGAATGATTATTTTTCATGATTGATTAATCGATCAGATTGATTAATAAAGTAGATTTTGAGTAATTGTTTAGTCTATACAAAGTCAGATGAGAAAAACGCCCATCACATTTTCTGAAAGCCCAAAAGAGATGTTTTCATATTGCTTGTATTGTTAAAACCCAATGATGTTCAATTTACAATGATGTAAAATAGAAAAGGGCAGTAAACTGTCACATTTGAGAAGCTGCAGCCAGCAAATGTCAGGCATTTTAGCTTGATAAATTACTTAAAAATATCAGCCGCTTTTCTATTGATTGTCTAATAGATTAACTGACTAATCATTTCAGCACTAGAGTGTAAGTTAGATGCAACAATAAGTTATATCAGCATATTTTTAACATCTGCAGATTTTATCTTTATCAGTTTTCTATTGTTTGTACTACTGATACTGGCCAACTGTGGAGTATTTTCGTGATTTCTCTGCCTGTATTTCACTGTAGCAGCCTCTTGAATAGGAACACAATAATATGTCATGGCCTTCTTTAAGCTCACTAAGTTAAACCTGTACTTGTTCTTGCAGACTGTACTAAGGTCTGCAGATAGGGTTGAGAAAATACTCAGTGTTTGTATTGGCTTCAAATGTATCACTGCAGTCCCAGAATGTAGTCATTTATGATTACAAAGTGCCTAAAATAATATGAGTATTTTAACCTACGTGATTATTAGCTTGTAATTATTACTCTGTTTACATGTTGACATGCTTTTTTCCCCCTACAAATCAATTACTTGGCTTGCAGATAAATGCAACTTTACCAGTTATTTTCATCACTTTCTTTGATCTTTCACTCTCCACTCATAATTCTGTTATTTCCAACATGAACTGAAGGCAGGATTACAAGAAATAAGTTGTGTAGCAGTGTGTTCAGCTGACCTTGGCCTTGACAGAACCCTCAGGTGCCAGTCACTAAAAAGAAGACATTGTAACTCTCCGAAGCTGCTTTGTTTTGTCACCATAACTGACTTTTTTTCTGCAGCAGCAGCGGAGAGCAGTCCAGCTCGTTATATGGTTTTAAATATTAACATCCCTCAGTCATCATCCACAGCGTTTGACATATCTGAAACAAAACAGTGACTGGAACAAAAATGGCATAAAAAAGGCATCCATCATCTTAACAGCGGAAATGCATTCCCTATAAAAACAATGGCTCTCTGTCTCCTGGAGCTATGTGGAGTCATAAGCTAGCTACCCTGAATAAACCAAGCTGTTGTTTTTGAAATTTAAGTGAAGTTCAGTTGTGTTTGAATGGCTTGATTTGCTGTTTGTGGCGTGTTTCAGCCACTAATGTCTGCACATATGATTAGATTCTGTCCCTCTTTGTCAATAGAAGACAAAGAAACATCCTCTGCGGGAGTATTTGTTACCACATAGATGGTTAAAAATCAAGCAGATATAAACTTGTTTTCTTTGTGCTTGAGCATTGCTTGTTTGTCCCATTTCTTGTAGACCTCCACTGCAGAGAGGCAGCTCCTTCACCTTTCTCACTCCTGGGACTCCGTGGGACTTCAGTCTTGTGAGTCAATGTTGAAAACACAACACCATCATGTTGGATTGCTGTGATCATGCCCTCGTACCTATGCGCTATTAAAATAAAAACATGAGCCATACATGTGACTGTTTAGTCATATTTTATATTCATTTCACTAATAGATGGAGTTCCATGTTGTAATGAGTATTTTAGGCTGTGATTCTTACATTTATATTAGAGATGTTGCTGCAGATGTGTTTGAATTCTCATTGGACTTGAAAGTAACCAGTATGTATTCTTATGTTGCTGCAGAAGAGAAAGCGCAAGGAGAAGGAGGATGACACTGTCAGTTTGTCCAGCTTCGACCTCAAGGTGAGAGTCAGAACAGCGTCTGTCTGTTCGGTGCAAGTCTAGTGTAGTACCCTACGTGTCCTCACAACAAACTTTAATCCGTCTGCATGACTCAGGTAGTCGCCACAGACAACCATGATGCTCTTGTGTGTTATGAGCTCAGGATAATCCCAAGTGTCTGTCTGAGGAAATGATAATTGTGTTGTCCCTCAGCATGATCAAAGTCTCTTGGCTCTGTGAAAGTGGTTTAATACACTTTCTATACAACACCAAAAACCTACATTTCCATTTTGATACTACATTCAACATACAACTTTTATATAAGTGAGCTATAATATTTGAGGGTGGAATAAAACCATGTTTTTTTTCCTGACACATTTAGGGTGGTTTCTCAGCAGTATAACTGACACTAAACAAAACAGTGCTTTATAATGTATCAAATGTTATATTGTAAGTAATAAAGGAAAAAGTAGATTTAACAGAAATAGGAAATATCTAATTCCTGCAGCATTTTGTATCAGGTGAACAAAATGATAAAAGTTGCATTCACAATGTGAAACTGAGAGCCTTGTATGCAACAAAAGAAGTTTATTTCCTTGATTCCCAGGAACCCAGTAACAAGCGTGTGCGGCCACTGGCCAAAGTTTCATCCCTCGTCAACATGATGTCTCCCTCAAAGAATGGAGCAGTGCGGCGCTTTGGCCAGACCATCCAGGTAAATGCTATACTCTTGTGACACTTACTCTACAAATGTACCATGTAGACATTTAAATGAGTAGAATTTGTGTTTGACTGTAAAATATAAATATTTTTTCCTAGTCAATGTCATTACGTGGTGATGCCAAGTCACCAGGGATGTCCCTCAAAGCCAGCAGCAAGACAGCAGGTCCCACTCCCACTAAACGCAGAAACAGCACGCTGTGGTCGGAGACGCTGGACATCCATCAGAAGAGAACATTCTCCACCAAAGAGATCAAGAGACAAGAGGTTCTGCAGTTCAGTCTTTTTAAAGTCTAAGATCTTAAAAGAGAGCAGAAAAAGTAACTTGGTTTCTCCTGTGTTACTTCCCTAGGCAATTTATGAGCTTTACAGGGGAGAGCAGGATCTCATCGAAGATCTCCAACTTGCACGAAAGGTTAAAGCATTTTTTATTTAAAATGACACAAAGAAATCACATTTATGCTCTCTTTTGTAACGTTTTTTTGGTGCTCATGCTGCTGCTTTTCTCACATTTAGGCATACCATGATCCGATGCTAAAACTCTCCATCATGACAGAGGAGGAACTAGCTCACATATTTGGGGATCTGGATGCATACATCCCCTTACATGAGGGTAAGTTACCTCTAACCTTTCTTGGACCTAAACTGCTTTAATTGATGCCTCTACTTGCTAACAAGTGTTTCTGACCACGTGTCTGCTTTTTTTAAAATCTGCAGACTTATTGATAAAACTGACGGAGGGAACTGGCCCCGATGGAACAGTAGCTCAGATTGGACAGATAGTTATAGACTGGGTATATATGCTAGCACACTATGTTTACCTTACACCCATTATCTTCAAATATGATCAATTTCAACATAGAAAAAGATTTTAACTGTTACTGTGTCTTCTCAGCTACCTGGTCTGAACGCTTACAAAGTCTACTGCAGCAACCAGCTTGCAGCCAAAGCCCTGCTGGACCAGAAAAAGCAGGACAGGCGGGTTCAGGACTTCCTGCAGCGCTGCCTGGAGTCGCCATTCAGCAGGAAGCTGGACCTCTGGAGCTTCTTGGACATCCCACGTTCACGCCTGGTGAAATACCCGCTGCTGCTGCGAGAGATCCTCAGACACACTCCTCCTGATCACCCGGACATAGCCAGTCTGGAGAGAGCTGTATGTTAACCATGTTACATACCTTTGCAGTCACAGTGTTGTAGCTTATATTTAACTGATAAATAACATGGCTATTATTTCACTGATTATTTAGTCTTGTGTGTTTTTCCAAGTACTGATAAATCTTTCTTTAATTATCCAGATCACTATAATCCAGGAGATTCTGTCTGATATCAACATGAGAAAAGGAGAGTCTGAGTGCCAGTATTATATAGACAAACTGGAGTATCTGGATGATAAGCAGCGGGACCCTCTCATAGACAACTGTAAGACCCTACTTTGTCATGGAGAGCTGCGGAACAAGAGTGGCACGGTGAGAATTAGGATCACTCATTATTATTACCATCCACATGCAATAATATCATTATCTACTATCTATTATGTTGTTTGTCTTGTACAAAATATGTTTAATTCTCTAATAATGTGTTCCTTTACAGAGGCTGCACGTGTTCCTCTTCTCTGAGCTCCTGGTTCTGACCCGACCAGTGACCCGGAATGACAGGAGCTGCTTCCAGGTGTATCGACAGCCCATCCCAGTTCGGGACTTGGTTCTAGATGACCTGCAGGATGGAGAGATCCGCATGGGGGGGTCCTTCAGAGGGGCTTTCACCAATGGAGAGAAAGGTGGGTTGAGTTCATTTGCACTCTACCTGCTGGCGGAGCATCTGCAGTGACTCAGATGTGCTGAGGCATTTTCCCTTAATATTTGTGACACCTATTAATTGACAGAAATTTTTAAGAAATTGTAAAATTATGATGCCATTCACAGTGAAAGAAGAAAAAATTGGCTTTGCCTAATTTGTGCTCTGTATTTTGTGTCGTACTTTTACTTACAATATAATTTTAACTCTGCTCTCACAAACCTTTTTGTGTATGTTCATAACATAGCTGAAGTTTTGATTCAGTTTGCACACCTTTAATCCAGTCACGGTCCCTTAACTGACTTTTATTTGTGACATGCACAGAAAATACAATGTAAATGGGCTGTATTTTTCTTCTCATAAACACAAGACATTAGCAAAAGGTATAAACAATGGGCCAAGGAACATGGGCTACAATGCAGGCCTTCCTTATGAAAATTATGTTAACTTAAATTTATGGTAACCTGCATTAACTGTTTTTTATGGCCACTTGGGGGCAGCAGAAACAAGCTGTAAACACTAAACTGACATAATGACCTTTACAAGTTTGATAAGGCAAACATGTAGGTGAATGTAAGTCCAGTACTCACTCTTGTTTGGCTTTGTTTATAGTCTTCACCTCCTGAGGGAAATTTAGCAGCTAAATGTTCCATGTAGTATGTTTCTCCAGCTAGTCGCTAACTTTGTCATTTATCAGAGCTTTTTCACTGAAAACAGCTACCTTCTGTGGCTGGAAACAAAGGTTGTGAGAGTGAACCAAAACTAATAAGTTGTGGGCTGTAAACCCCTTCCACATCATACATAGTCATTTGATCCATTGTTAATATGAAAATATTAATTAGAGCAGCTTTAAATTAAATTTGCTGTGCTGTCAAGTGCTTTTTAACAATGTGATGGAAGAATTAAAATAAATACTATATAGGGAAAATATGTAGTATTATAGAGAATTTTGGGTGGAGTAGGGGAGTTGGGGACCTTTGGGCCCTGGCAGGATTAGAGTTCACAATCCTTATGGCATGTGCAAAGAAACAATTTGAAGGAAGTGCCATTACACTAGATTTTTGCTACCTTAGAAGATCCTGTTGACTGTATTTCTTTTCTTTCTGTGTCCCTCCAGCTAAGAACATTTTTCGTGTAAGCTCTCTGGATCCATCCCATGGCCAGTCCCACACCCTGCATGTCAACGACGTCTACCACAAGCAGCAGTGGCTCAACTGTCTACGCACTGCGATGGCCCAACAACAGGGCGCTCCACCTAACCTTCAGCAGGGAAAAGCTGTCAGAGCCAAGCGCCACTCCTCCACCATCTCAGCTACCACCTATGATGAAGAGACAGATGAGAACTGTCCGCCTGTCTCAGGCCCTAAACTCAGGCCTCAGACACTCTCCAAGACCAGACTAGACCAGAAGTTACAAGGCTCACTAAAGAGGAAGGAGACTGGAGTATAGACATTTAACCCGACACAAGAGTTCACCAAGGGACAGGCACATGTATGTATATGTCCTGTTTGGTCACGTGTTTGTCTGTGAATTTTCATGCAACCACTGTTTTTGTAAGTTTGCTTTGTCTTCTTAGCTGCACGGAGACAGTCTTTCCAATCATTTCCGTCCAAATGTATAGCAAATTTTAGTCTTTAAAAAGTAATTAGTTTACCCAAAAAAATGACGTGTGTTTACACCAGCAAACTGTGTGTGGAATTAGGGTTTTATGTGTCTACCTAATTTAAAACTTTATACCGCTTGAAATTTAGTTTCATCGTTCATTCCACATTTAAACTTTCAGTTTTTTGCTGTAATCAGATTGTAAGTGCATCTATTTCATAGGCAGCGTGTGTGCTAGTTGTCTGTTGTGTTATCTGTGCCAAGAAAAGGGATCAAGAAACTGAGAAATTGCGATGGCTGTCTGTGCAGGAAGCTGTTGGGTGAGACGAGTCTAAAAATGTTTGAGATTAGATATAAGACTAGTGCAGGGCACGTTTTGTCATAGATCTCAGGAGCTTGCACTCAACACTGTACTTCCTTGGGTCCTCAGCAATGCCCCCGCAAAGTGTGTCTATCAGATGAACTGTTGTCAAGAAAATCGAAGGACAGACAGACAGAGACGCCTTTCATTTTAGTTACATAATGAGCATATCAAGAACATTGACCATGGATAAGATAAGGTAAAAACATTTCTTGGGGGGGAAAAAATCGAATGAATCTAGATGTATTCAGTGAAATGTTGTTACTTGGAAAAAAATTAAACATTTAGTTTGAACTTTAAGAGTCCTGAGTGTTACTGACTGAAATTGTATGTTACAACACACCAACGTCCTTGGTTGTACTTTGACCCCTCAGTCACTTCCTTTTATTGTTGACAGAGCTGTTCAACAGTGTGTTGCAACATTTGTCAGGCAAACAGAAGCTGAAGAGAAAACTGACGTTTTTCTCTTTCCACTTAGTGTGTTGAAAAATTATATCTTTAATGTAGTTTTGTGAATGTATCAGTTCAGAATGATACAATTGTAAAGCAAAACTTGAGCTCTTAATTTTTCCATTTGATATACTGTCTTGAAACATTAAAAATCCATTAAAAAAAATCACTTGTACTAGTAGATTATTCAGTTCAAAAGCATGTTTGATTTTCTACCTCCTCACTGTAGTATCTGTTATCAAGTGCTGATGACTGGTTGGTAAGACTTGTTGATATGAGCTTGATCTGCTCTCCATTCAAACTTGTTTTTGGCCTGAAAGACTTTCAATACTAAAGATGGGGCTATGAAATGATTTGCATTAACAGAGCTGCTTTCACATACCTACAAAGCTAGATTTACATGTAGGTAAACTAGGTAAATATCCTTTGTTATGCTTGTGTTTGTATACTCACAGTAAAATCGATTATCAACATTTGGTGTGTCAGAGTGACACACTAGCACTCCAGATAAGAAAAGGAAATGTACTTTATCATACTCTACTTCAGATATGTTTATGCAGAAAATAATACACGGATGTGTTTAAAATCCATACAGACAGCAAGGAAATCAGGAAATAAAAGCACTTAGGGAACTAAGAATGAAACTGCACGAAGAGGAATTACCTTGTGAATTAATTCTGTCCTGGAGTGTTTTAATTTGGGTGCAGGTGTCTGGAACAGGATCAGAGTCACAAAGTTTCAACCAACATGTCCACAACTATCTGTGCCTTTCAGAGTCCTGCCACAACCTCAGGTGCCCGCCAGATCACTTACCCATTTGACTGCAGGGGCTTCTCACACAGTGTCAGCTATTGAACTGTGCAGTAAATAGCTCATGGTGTACCACAAACACTAGCAGCTTCTCAACAACTTTTCTAAAACAAGCTTCCTCAAAATGTATTTTTCTGCTGAAGTATGGCACTGTTAGATATGCAGTTTACAGCTGCCAATATTTGGTGTCCATTCAGTGTTTAGTAGGTGGGGTTATAAAGGTTCATACAACCACCTGGCATTTGATTCCCCCATCCACTCACCACTGCCCTTGATTATTATTCTTGCTAAATAACCCAATGGTTCCCCAAAGAAAAAGAATCTCTTGCTTTCCTGATGCCCACCTCCTACACACCTGCTTTCCCTAGAGGTAATCAGTGGAAACACCTGACTGTTCAGGTAGGATTAAATGACAATGAGCTCAGGGAAGTGAATATGTTTTAGATTTTCCAACACCTTCGAAGAATGTGTCTTCTTTTTCAACAATGAATCCTTCGCCTTTAACCATCTTTATCAGCTACACATTTAACTGCATTTAAGTGTGGCTCAAATTATATCCCTTCTATTTTATATTTCCTGTTTGATCTGACATTGTCTTTTAAAACCTTACCTATGAATGGTTTAGGTATAAAAATCAGGTACCAAAAATTGGTCTAACTGTAAAGTAGGTATCAGGAGTATTTCTTGATAATGTACGAATTAGTCAGCACTATAGTCTGTTGCAAAAGAAACAAAACCATACCTTCAAATTACTTCATTAATTCCCCAAAGTTAAAAGCGTTAAGTTATTGTGTTAGTAGGAACTGTTGTAACAGGTTGTTAGTAGTGTTGTAGTTAGTCCGCTTAAACAGGAAGTAGCACTTTAGCTAGACTGTTAGCGGCGGGCTAGTAGTTGTTAGTTGTACGCTCAAAATACTGAATAATTATATCTTAAAGCTTATATCTTCAAATTACGAGAGTCATGACATTCATTCATTCAATTTGTCCTTGTTCCAACTGTGCTTTTGTTGTGCAGTTGTGTTGTTACATTTGACGTTATTTTTCGCCTTTACTAGCTAGCTTTAGCTGCTAGCTAACGTTCGGCTGTGCTCACATTCAGAGGCCAGCCATAAGTCCAAGTCACCCTACCCCACCCAATTATTTCACATTTTGCTTATTCAGTTAACTGTTGACAGTGGTGGAGAAAATATTCAGATCCCCATTTTGGAATCAACCTGTAAAATACCTACCATACGTTTTTAATGGTAGACTAAATTCTCTCAGGTTGCGAAAACCTTAAAATTCCCTTAAATTAAATAGAGGACATGACCTCAGTTTTATTTTTGATTTATTTACATGGATAACACACATCTTTGTGAAACACTCTTTCTGTTCATGTAATTAATGATCACTATCCAACATTTTTCACCTGATACCTGTCAGGCTCTGCAGCAGCAGTTCATGTGCGAACATGTTTTTGTGCAAGTCAGACTGAATGGCTGCATTTATTATCTACTCTTGGGTGTGTCTCATTTTCATTTCAGGTTGTGGCTGCAGATTGCTCTCTTCTAATTTTCAGTAGGTTAGGTTCCTCTCTAACCGACTACCCTGATAATACTGGATGTCAGTCCTGTGACAACCTTGACAAGGACAGTGGTGATGTCAGTCTGTGTTTTTGGTTATCTTTCATTTGGTTCCAACTAATCTTCGTCCGCCCACTCTCAGCAGCCAGTGTATGTCCGACTGCCTTGCAAAAGGGATCTGTTCGAAAGATTGTTTTCCAGCCATTTACAGATTTCCTGCTGCAAACACACCCATTTTGATAGACCAAAAGGTTTTGGTGACGTCTCTCTTTTCACCCAGTCCTGTACAGAAAATCTTCACTTACTATATTTTTCCAGCCCTAGTTCTCCCTACAAAGATTACAGCAGTAACTTGGATAGCTGCTCAGACAATAATTCATCATGCAATCTTTCTGAACTCCATCATGTAATGATACAAGTGATGTACTTCCACTGTCACAAAGATTTACAAAGCATCTCCCCACTATTTGAAATGTTGAGGGACTGATTACCTGGCAGTGTAACCCACATTTAAATTCAGAATTTTGCCCTTCATTTTTGTATTAAGTTTAACTAAGATATGTTTGAGGCCTATTAAGCACTACAAACTGGTTCAACTTTGTTCCCAATAAACATGGATTTTTAAGATCCATGTGGCTTTCCTGGAGGTCTCATGTCATTGTATACCATGCAGTTTTTGGATGTATTTTCCTCATGTTCCAGGGCAGTTTCCACTCATCTCCATGCGCTATGTAAATTGATGAACAGGCTTTTGAAACTTGTTTGAGGTTTGTAATCCAGAACAGTGAAAGTCTGCAATAAGTTTTGACAATGTTACATTAGTGTGGGTAGTAATACCATTTTTTCATGCAGATTGGTTTGAAAAGTCTGGACTGAATTACCTCATAATGATTATGTAGCTTTAACAAGTATGGTCCTTTGAAGCAATATTTCCCTGAAAGGAACATTAGGAAAAAACAAAACAAAACAATTTTGATGCTTGAAGTTTAATTACAATAGCAGGCACAACACTTAAAAAATGTTTTTAAAATCCAGTAGTGGTCTATTTATTTTGAATAGAGGTAGAACCATCTGTATTATTTACAAATGTACATTAAAAATAAATAGTTACAGAATATATACAAATACATACCGTGATATAGTCCTAGTTATCAAACTACTTCATGTTCCCTCTGGGTTCAGTAAGGTATTACAGGATCTATGATGAAATGACACTTACAATCACACTTACTTGATCATGATGAGCAAGACAAGTTCATGTTTATATATTTCAAGCTCCATGAAGCAATACTTTTGATATTAACACTGACTCAAATGACTCCCAAATAATGTGAAATGGTCCGTACTGTTGCCAAAGCCTCTTAAAATGTTAAAGCACAGATGTGCTCAGTGATTGTGACTGACCAGACCTCCGATCAGGTTGAAGTTGGACTGAGCTATGATGGAAGTTATGTGAGATCTTCAGACTTCATGTAGTAATAAGGAAGGTAAAAGTGTAATTTGTCACACTGTAACAAGTCTGTGCTTGATGTACAGTCTCTACATGCCCACATGTCTAATTAATATCGCCTATGTGGTTTTAGCATGTGTGTGCATGGTCTTTAATAGCTAGCCTTTTTAGTCTTTTGGCCTTCATGCAGACTGTCGTCATGCAGACTGTATGGTTGAGTCTCACCTCTCTTAACCACCAGGAGCAGCCATTTGTCTTGCAAACTAGCTAAGGACAAACGTGACAAACCTATTGTGCACTACCTGCCGAGCATGAAATATATCTGCACCCTACTAGTCTGGAAGTGTTAAGACATTTCATCTGAGCTGCACGTCTGCCAGCTTCAACCTCCTGTCACATGACTTCCCAGAGAGAGAGGGAACCATAGAGCCAGCAGACATAACTGGTCTAGATTTAACCTTCTAGGAGCTGCATCTTAAGTTCCCCATAGGTGATTCAATTTCAATAACTGGAGGTGGCCTGTAAGAAAGAAAACTTATGATGCGATTGGGCAAGTCCAGCTTGGAAACGACTTCACGAGCTCTTGTGCCAAGAGCCCCTCTCACAGCCACTCTGCTGATCTGCTGTAGACTGAGGGGTGTATCTAAGGAAGAGAAAAAAAAATCTGTGTTCAGATCTGTGCTCTTAGATGATCTATATACTGACAGTGACAGGATGCATGCTTAAAATAAACAAACTTACTCTCATAGAACTCAAGGCAGAGATAAGAGGGAGATTCCACACTGGTGTAGTGGATGGGTTTTTTGTTCAGGTTATCCCTGGCGTACACGTTCCCTCCAAACTCCACAAGTAGGTCAATCAAGTCAACGTTCTTTGTTTTGGCTGCATGATGAAGGGCCGTCTCGTGTAGCTTGGCAGCATTCACATTTGCCCCTTTGGGAAAGAAAGACAAAACTGTATGAGAGAGAAAAGCACATCTCTTGTCTGTAGCATTTGTGGTCATCCACTAATTATAGATGCCATAATAACCACTTTATAAAAGGAATATCATTAGCAGTAAAACAGCATAGAAACAAAATAGTTGGCTCTAAATAAATTCAATCTACCTCATGAGGGATGAGTGCCAACAGAGTCACAAACAAAATATCACATTAAAATGGCAAATTATCCATATGCAGGTTTTGACCCAAAGATATTGTTACATTTAATTTTGCCCAGCTCTGGTGTGCAGAAGACAAACATGAACTCACCGGCATTGAGGAGAACTTTGGCGCAGTCATAATGTTGCCTTGCACAGGCAACATGAAGCGGTGTCCCATAGTGGCAGTCATGGGCCTCCATGAAAGCTCCTTGATCAATCATGAGCTGAACACAATCTGAATTACCTATTGTGAGAGACAGGCAAAGTTACTGGTATGTCTATTTAGAACAAAATGATATGCTCTGCAGCTGAGTGACTTTCCAAACACAGATGGGAAAAAAATTCCAGGAGGCAAGGAGTCACATTCGCATAAAATTTGAAATAGAGATACTCCATCCCAAACTCTGTCATCTCAGTATCCAACACTCATTTCCCGTGGGCTTTAAAGGTGGCAATAAAATGTTTGTAGTTTCATCCTTCAAAGAGTACAGAAGCTGTTGTCAGCTTGAATACATTTTGGCTGGAGTTTCACTTTAAAAATTTCTCCTTACTCGTCATTTCTGTTTTCAAAAATCAATACTGCATTCACCCGAGTGTGTTCCAGTACCTTAGCAAGCATAGCCAGTACACTTTTGTCCCATAGTCTTATTAGTAGTATACTTAAGACCTGCCTTGATGATTAATTTATTAACTTTTTACAGAAAGATAAGTAGTCCTGCATTAAAGCAGTACAAACTATGTGTGGAATCAGGTCTGGCAATGCAAGACTGATGAAACAAAGACATCTTGAGGGACAGATACATGGCTCAAAATACATTCTTGTGCGACGTTGTATGTAACAAGACGCACCTCCCATGCAAGCCTCATGAAGAGGTGAGAAGGTAAACAGTGGAGGATTAACTGCTGCTCCATATTCCAGCAGCAGCTTGACACATTCCAGGCTACCAGCTGCACAGGCATCACACAGCGGAGTGCTGCCATCGATGTTACGAGCATCCACCTGGAGGGCACAGAGCCATAATGAATACACCAATCGGTCAATCATGCACTGATGAAGAAAGCCATCATCTTTGCCATGATTCTCCTGTGAAGCATTTCTTTTGTTGCACATCACTGACACCATCTCACCTGTGCACCAGCGTCCAGCAGCAGTCTGACACATTGGGTATGTCCCTGTATACACGCCTCATGCAGGGGGGTGATGGAATCGACCGCCACAATGTTAACTGCTGCACCTCCCTCGATCAGCTGCTGCAGCTGGAGGGCCCTACCCTGTGCAGCTGCCTCATGCACTGCTGACCGGTCCGTCCAGAATCCAAGACCATGAGCTGCAAATATGTGAAGCCAAACAAGACTGAGGCTTTCTATTCATGATGGTTTTCTGGGTGTTGACTTATGATTAACAACATTCTCTCTTCAGGTTCAAGTTGTCATTCCAACCATGTGCTGAAAATTGTTGCTGAAATATTGTTTCTTTTTTGTTTAGCCTCAATCACAAAGTGGAAGAAATGAGCCACAGTACATGTTTCTTACAAAACATGAGACAAAAAGTATATATTTAGGTCTTGATCCTGTAATGAATGTTCTTCACCTTCAGACTTCACTAGAAATTCTGAGACAGTGGTGATCGTGATCATCTACTTAACTGGCACAATAAAACTCATGTACAGTATGATCCAAACTATCACAATAGCACTAGTGTATTGGATTGTATTACACTGTAAGGTGTATGTTAATAGGTCCATTGACCTGTGCATTCATGTATTCGATGTTTTATAATATACACCGATCAGCCCTAACATTATGACCTGCCTAATATTGTGTAGGTCCCCCTTTTGCTGCCAA
>LKNJ01000882.1:0-185635 GCA_002120245.1 Maccullochella peelii
CAGGCCTCCCTCATCTTTTTAAGTGGGAGAACTTGCACAATTGGTGGCTGACTAAATACTTTTTTGCCCCACTGTACCCTTTAGGTTTTTATTGTTGTGGATGTTGTCACTCTCCAGAAATGTAATTGTTGCTTAAAGATGTCTAATTGTTGCTTTATCTCTTCCTGTGTTTTTTTTTAGCAAACCCCCTGCTTATTAATTCATCCATGCAACCTGATCTGACAGTGTCGCGTACCTACACCAGCCCCATGTGTTTTCAGGACTCCATTGACAAGGAGCTGATGGCCGAGCGCTCACTCCTTGACCCGTTGCCTGATCTCAAGGTCAAAGGTCAGAAAATAAACCTTTTTTGAAAGGCCATGTCGGTGGCAGTCAACTGCTTTTGGAAAGTCAAGAATTACAGAGTAGCGTACAGTTCTGCCGTTTCAGTCAGAAGGATAATCCATCTTGTTTTGAACCTGTTTTTCTCACAAGGCAAGGTGATGGACCAAGAAAAAATGGTCCATCACCTTGAAGGGCATCACAAATTGACTGTTCACTTAGCCATGCCCCCCTCAGTTAGCCCCACTTAGCTGGCACATATGCACTTTACAGTGATATCAGCAGCAGATTTACCACTCGTGGTCATTTTTGAAACAGCAGGTCCTTGATTTCAGACAGAGGTAGGCAAAAGCAGGCTTCTCATTTCTAGCCGGCAACCATCCATTTTTCTGGCTAATTTAGCTAATGTGGCTCCATGAGCTGGTTGAAAACGTCTCCAGCTGAAACGTTTTAAATTGAGAAGTCTGTAAAAGGAGTCTTAAATATGCAGTTGATGGCTACATACAGTACATGATATCGTGCTTAAAAAGACTGAGGCTAAAGCGGCATGTCCCACGGAAAAAGTTATCATTCTTACCAGTTGAGGAAATGTAAATAAAGAAACTGGATTTTTCTCGTATTGCAGTGTGGAGCTAGTTAGCCCAATGAGTATGATTTTAAAAAAGTAATATGAGACTGCTACTTTGTTCTAACAAACCCTGTTTAACTGCTTAGAAACCGTATGTTTTGCTTTTGTCTGTGAAAAGTCTTTGAGGATGAGGAGAAGCAATGTGTCTGGCAAACATAACACTACCTCAGAAAACTGAGTTTTTTTCTGGCCTTGGAAGTAACGCCCGGTTATCACTCTAGGTAGTAGGCTAGATAGCTGGACAGGCTAACATTTGCAAGTTACATTATAGTAGATAAACACACAGTTTAATCCATTCCTCGCACACTTCTGCTCTTGTGTTTTGGGGGGTTTTGAAAGGCTAAATAAAGGACACCACCCTCCAAACTCTTTACATGCAGCCCCCTGCTCGCTACTTCAGCTTGTGGAGAAATCCAAAGCTTGACAGGCTTGCCGAGCCTAGTTTTGGATGCTAAGCTATTGGACAACTGCTGTTTGTGGGAGGGGTTTAGCAAACGGTCTAGTGGAGAGTGATTGGTTTACACCATACTGTATTTAGCTTTTTAATCTTACATGTGTGTCTACATTGCTGTTGGAGCTGAAAGTGATGTCATATTCCTCTCTTTTCTCTTGGTCTAATGTTTATGATGTGACTTTCTTTCACTCCAACAAAGTCACAGTTCTTTCATTGTATCTGTAGGAGTGGCAGAGAGGGCAGAGTACCATGTCATGTCCCACCCTCAGACATTTCCAAGGGGCCTGGCTCCAGACTATAGAGGGGTTGCAGTGGGGACGACGCTGGGCAGAAGAGGCAAAAACCTCCTCACCCCACAAGTCTCTTTGACTCCCAGCAGGCCTCTCCACAGAGCAACTGCAGCGTTTGGTCATGCTGGAGGGAGGCTGGTGGTACCTAACACAGGTGAGCCCACTGCAGGGAAATTCTATTCAATACGATCCTGTGTGTAAACTGAAACTCCTTCAAACTTGGAAACAAAAGCTGAGACAGGGCGTCTAGTATTGTATTTTGAAGATGTTTGACCTTGTCAGTGTTGGTCTGCAGCGAAAATGTGGAAATGTCATCAATCGCCCAAGCAACATGAACATGAATATGAATATATTATTTACTGAAGTGATGAAGTTAGATAGCATTGGCATTTCTAACCGACCAGTGCGTCCTGACAAACCAATCAACATTTCGGAGCGTATGGAAAGTTTTTCTAACTATGGTAAATGCCTAATTTTTAGTGTTTAACCAGATAAATTAATTTAAAAAGCATTATGGAACATTTTAAAGAACATATTGTACGTTATGAAGAAAATGTAAACCTGTGATGCTCATTCTACCACATCATTCAGCTCTTTCTCGTGGCCTACATTCATCATCCTGTCCCTTGAGGGGCTATATCTACTGCAGTGTAGATTGGCAGTATTTATCATACAGTAGAATATTGTGTATGTGTGCTTCTGTGTAAGAAAGAGTGTGTGTGTGTGTGTGTGTGTGTGTGTGACAAAGAGACTCTACTGGCAGCATAGATTCACAAGGCCTTTGGGACTTGCTTCCGTCACCTATTTCTGAGGCCACCACCTCTCTGGCTGTCACCTTTAGTAAAGAGACCTGACAGCCGGGCAGGTGTGTGTATGTCTGGCTGTGTTGATCAGTTTTTGCATGCCTCCTTCTCTGCAGGTATCAGTCTGTTGGTGCCTCATGGGGGCATCACAGAAGACACTACCTGGGAAATGTACATGATCATCAACCAGGAGGACAGCAGGTGAGGGACTCTCACTGAGGCGGTGCAGTCTGCTTCTTAGGCTGCTCTCTTTTAATCTTTCAACCCGTCGCACCTTATCTCTCATCCCTCTTCCTGCCACGTCGTCTCCTCCTCTCTTTGCCGAACGTGCTCCACAAACATACAGTACACAGAGATCCTCTCATACAGAAAGTACACAGTCACATGTACTGTACACATACTCACATACAGAAGCAGACAGACTCCCGCCCAGCATGGGGTCCTTGCACATCTTGCAGACACTACAGGGGAGGAAGTGATGTGTCACAAATACATTGGCAGCTGTAGACAGATTGCATTGCTGCCTAAAGGAACTGTCTCAGCAGTGAAAGATACACTCCATGACTCTGATAGCCTGTTTTGGGTTTGTATACACAACTGTGACAATATCTTACCATCGTGACTTGTTAGAGTGGTGATGGAAAAGTGATGGCTGATATTGATTTGGTTTTTGGTTCGGTGGAACGTTATATGCTACAAAGTTTAAATTTATCTAAAATAAAAACCATAACAGCTAGAGCATTCATTCTTTTTGCAGCTGAAAGCTAAGGCTTCTGTCTTTCGCATCATCAAGTTGCATGCTTGTGTCGCAGGTTGATGATCAAAATGCCTTTGCACACTGCTCATAAAAATGAGCATATCTCAAAAACAAAAAAATGTACATAGTTCAAATAACTTATGGAGTGTTTAAATATTTTGTTCATGTTTCTGCATTCAGAATTGTTTTGGATCAATATGTTTTGTGTGTTTATTTAGTCAAATTTGATTAAAAATGTGATGATTTTTGTATTTTTTTTATTTATGACACAATTTCAACACTTTTATCAGTTATTATGGTTTATTGACTTACATAACATTTTAGCTTAGGTTGTACACATTTTAGGGATATGAAGCATTCGAAGATACTCCAAAGTAATGACATCACAATAAGCAAAAATACCAATGTAGGCACTGGCGGATCATTTCTATTGCAGAGTTCAAAGGGTTTAAGGAGAAAATGGCAAGATTGATAAGAGCCATTTGATAAAGAGTCTAATTTGACAACCAGAAGTCAGTTTTTGGACGTGTTCTTGATTTATAGCAGACAGTATCAACGTGTCAGCGGGTCTGTGTGAAACCCTGCTAGCAAGATATCGCCTTAACAACACAGCTAACAGCCTGTGCTTCTGATGAAATTTGATTTCTATATCCGAGGGAGAATCAAAAGTGACATTTAGTGTAATCTGAAATTCATCTGTCATCTCACCCCCACCTACCCATTAAGTGCCTAGGGTCATGTGGGTAAAGATACAGATCAAAGGTCACTTTTAGGTTGTGGCTCAGAGCTCAGTTAGTGGGCTGGTTTTACACTTCCCTGCCTAAAGTCTCCCCAGTTCAGCCAATCTGCTGGCCTTCAGGCTCCTGCTTTGCTCTGATAAGCCTGATGCTGTTTACTTCTCTGGCTGTCGTTTAAGAAGCTGCAGGAGCTGTGCACCACTGGGCTGTCAGTCAAAGCCTATCTTCTGACAGCCGCAGAGTCAGAGGAGAAATTGGATCCTTTCTTCCCATTCAAACCTCAGCCATCTACATAAGACGGCGCTCTCCTCTGCAAAGAATAGGAATCGATCAGCTCTGGCTCAGTTTCAGGTGTTCACTAGAGCTTTCGTTCATCCCCTGGGCTTTACGAGGTTGTTTTGTGTGTGATGTTCTCCAGCTCAGAAGGGGACAGTGGGTAGTCCAAGGGCAGAACCAGAGTGTGTCACAAAATAAGCCTGATACGATATGACTCACACAAGTTTGAGTGAATGAGATGAGCAGTATCATCCTCATTTTTTGCCTGAGATTAGGCTTCCTTTTTAAAATAATTGATTCTTCAAAAAGCTGCCTATTTACACATCCAGCAGACACAGAGCAACATTAGCATTATTTGGCAGGTAGTGTCCAGTGGGTTTTTCAGAGATTTTTCGCTGAAAACAGCCGCCTGCTGCTGATGAGAGTGGTGAGAATGAACCAAAACAGTAAAGTTGCGCACTGTATTACAAAGTAATTAAAAGACATAAAAAGTGGGTCACTACAAGAAAAACCTTCTACATTACACATAGTAATGTGGTTCACATAAAAATATTGATTAGTGCAGCATATGCAGTATATTGTCAAATCATATTATGTATGCCTACACTTCACTGAAGCTTTAAAATACTTATATTGAGTGAAAGTATTTTGTGGCTCCAGAGGGAGCTGCGTGAAATCTGATAGATTGCCTCAAGTGACGTCCCTTTTTTTTAATTTATTGGCTACCTGGCTAGCATAAAATGCTAACAGTAGCTATTGACAGTCCGGGGATGTTGAGCATTAACATTTGACAAGTTAGTGATAAATGTAAGGGCTGTCGACAGCACCAAGGCTGTTCCCATTGTGTTGTGTGGATTATGTCATTGTTTCATTGCTGTGAGCACCACAAATGAAATTCCATTCACCTCCATTGACAATCTGCATGGCTAGATACCACTGGAGCTTTGTTTTTTTTGTTTAAGTTCAGTGAACTGAGCCTTTAACTAAAAATATTAACGTAGTTATAAAACTCTAAAGTTCAACTTCTGATTCAACTGATTCTATACTGTGAAGACAAAATGTTATTTATAATTGTGATCTGCGCAAAGAAGAAGATGAAAAGCAACAAATGTCACGCTGGATGCTACTGTGTGGAAAAGGTGAAAGAGGTGTGTACTGCACATATGAGACTATGTAGATTTAACTAATAACCTCAATCTGTTATCTACACTTTTACCATCATCCTGGAGTGATATTCCTTTGTTCTCATAACCACAATCAGAGATGCTAAATAACCATCTTTAATCTTTGCTCACAGGCAATCTGGCTAATTACCATAGTCTCAGCAGCAGGTAACCTTGGTTTCCTCCGAGCCTGGGGCTGATTAGCACAAAAGTGCAGCTGCAGGGCCACGGTGCTGTCTGGATGTATGATTTTATTTTTAGACAGCAGATCATAACCTCTTTTAATTGTTTAGTGTTGACTGGTAACATCATCATGAAGAATAAAGTTTCACACAGCACTCTGCACCAGAAGCTGTTAGAATAACAGGAACCAAATAACCTCAACCGCACGTTGTGCCGCATGGAGATGCTAGCATCTCAGCATGAACACACACATACATCACCCTTCACCTTCCCACCTCCCTCTTAGTCATAAAGCAATTTACAGGTAATTATTTCAGGGCTGGAATAACAGGACTTAAACTACTCAAGTAAAATAGGGAAGTACCAAAAAGTTGACTGCCAGTAGCAGTGTCCCAATTAAATGCTGCATAATACTAGTATACATGATGTACTACAGTAATTCTGTGAGCTGAAACATTTAGTCAATTAATCGATTAATCGAATAGGTCGAAAGAAAATGAATCCGCAAACAATCAATTGGCATTTAAAGTAAAAAAGTAAAACTACCTAACATTTGTTGGTTCCAGTTTCTCAAATGTGAGGAGTTTTATATCATTGTAAAATAAATATCTTTGGGACTGCTGGTTGGACAAAACAAGACATCTGTAGATGTCACCTTTGGCTCTAGGAAATAGTGATGGACAATTGATTAATTCCCAATTCATTTCAACGAATTATTGGAAAAATAATTGATTAAAGTAATTGTTACTTAAAGCCCAAATAGTATACTGTTTTTGCAGTTGGTACATAAGAAATCAGTGTACTTTTACATCCACTAACAAGAAATAATGTAACACAGGCGTTAATTGAGGTCAGTCAACTGCAACTTTTGAATGCCGCTGCAGTTAAACTCCTCGAAGAGAAAATAACATGTTTTTTTGAAGGATTTAATACGTTTTGTCTGATATGATCTTGGCCCTGTCTCTTCACCATCCTCTCTGTGGGACACACTCAAAAATCAGGCGCGTTTAATATGTGTGCTGACTTTGTTGATACATTATTTTGTGACTACCTGCTTAGAATTAGTATGTAGTATGGACTAGACCCCTTTTCACAGCAGGAAAAGCACAGGTGGAATTAATAACAATAATGATTGATGGCTGCATTCCATTTAGGAGAGCCAGTTCCAGGGCTCTGGTATTGTGTAAGCTCACTCAATGACATGGCCTGCTGGGACACTTGGAATGGATCTATTGGGACACAGCTATTGACTTGGTTATATATGGAGTCAGGTGGTACAGTGTTTATGTGTCAACATGAGGAGTGTAACCTGTAAAAGTTAGACTTTCAATGTCTAATTCAATTTCATTTTATATTTATGTGCATGCATGTGTGGGTCCACACACACTTTACACATTTGTGATGCGTCTGTGCCTGCATGTCAGGGTTTGTCCCCGCTGCAGGTGTATTAATGATACTGAGAAATATCCACGCTGCTCCAGTGACAACAGCACCAATATTGTGTGTCCTGTATATGTGAGGTGTCCAGCCGGGCCAACTGCATGACTGATGGTGGTCCCATTGATTGCTCTCAGTCTTCAGGGCTTCCAGCCAAGATTGGGCACCTGACCAAGAGCAGCTTGGCCCGGCTAATCTGTCACCAGGCTGCCCAGAGCAGGCTTCATAAGCTCCATCGACCCACGAAGCGTACACGCTGTGTGCTAAAGCCTGTCCTCCCTAGCCCCACTGTCCATTAGTCTTGGTGCTTTAATCTTCCTCTATCTGTGTGTCAGCTAGTCAGGGATTGATTCATTATGAGTGTCCAAGGATTTGAATTTACTTGTTCATAGGCAAGGGTCACACTCTGCTATCTGAATGCTTAGTTAAGCAGCGATTCATTAGTAGTGATGTTCATGTCTTCATTTTCATACTTAAATTTCAGTGATGTTTGCTGTATTAAAATGCAGAGAAAAATAAATAGACTTAATTTTATCATAAATGTTTGTGATATCATGAGATTTGCTGTCTTAATATGTGCCTCTGTGTCTGCAGTACTGTGTCCGAGGACGGGTCGGAGATCTTTTTGAGCCCTGCAGTCACGTATGGCCCACCGGGCCTTGACCTGTCCTGTCCCATAGCGATGACCATAGCCCATAGTGCGGAGGTCGCTGCTGATAATTGGACCATTCGGCTAAAGAGACAAATGCAGGACAACAAGTGGGAGGTGAGCAATTTCTATTAAACTTCAGCTGTAATTATCAGGTCCAAATTCTCTGCTGTCACATCAATGCAGAGTGTTAACAACTTCAGGCACACAACTTTCACCAACACCCAGAATATCAATACGAACTGATAAAACTGCTACAACTTACTTTGATGAAAATTTTCATCCTGCAGTGTAGTCATGCAAGCACGGAGCCGATTTCAGGGTTGCCAGCTCAGATTTGTCATTCTGCATAAAATTGAGCCTTTCAAGCTCTACCTCATGCTGCCATACATCCAAAAGAAATGTCAGACCAAATGCAAATGACGGCCATTAGTCACTGAAAGTGAAATTTCTTTTCCAGTTTAATGATAATGGTATTTTAAAGCATTACTCTTTCGTGAATCTGTATATTCTTGTGAATTCTGCATTGCAGCTGTTCATAAAACAAGCACAATTTACATAACAAGTCTGTTTGTTTTTGTTGTTTATTATATCACACTTGTTCTGTCTTTTTATTGTATCATCTGTGAAGCACTTTGAATTGCACTTACTTGTGTGAAAGGTGCAATACAAATAAAGTTTGATTGATTGATATGGCAAAACTGTATCTGAAATGTAAAAATGGTTTAAAAATGTCTCTTATGGTTCCATTATACCATTGTAAGTCTGTGTTGTAACAGGAACACTCACAGGCATACAGTATAATGACTAAAACATAGAAACAATGGCGATTAATCCACAAGAACCGGTCATAAAAAGGTTTAACGGAAGAATGTTCCAGTTGAAATGATGTCCTCAGTGTGAGGTCAAAAACACATAAAAACTGGCAGCTGTGCTTTTTAAAAGATTTAAGACTTTATTCCTAGAAATACAGAAAAGTGTTACCTCTGTGATTGCTGTTGTGAGATTTTATTCTCACATCTAGCTCTTTCAGTAAAATAACACCTCTGAAAAGTCCTTCAACTCTGCCCTGTAGAGCTACTTAACAGTCTCAAAGAGACCTGTTCAGACGTGTGACTTCAATCTAAACACCCTCTATCCATCTTCTCGTACCTTTTCGGCAGAGTAGACATATCTAAGATGCTCTTTTAATGTTTAACTAACCTCATCAAAAAGCTTTGGGGACCTCATCGAGGTAGAGTGATCCCGGAGCCACCGAGTTTGCGTGACCTTGAAGGGCCTGTGGCTCTCTCCCAGCCTGGTCCTTTCACTCTGTGTGACATTTACACAGACGTAATTTGCCAGCAGCCGTGTCGCACAAAAGGGAGCTATCAAAAGACCCATCGCTGATGGGAGCTACGTATATGCCATCAGAAAGGAGGGAACGGGAGAGAGAAGCAGCAAAGAAGGACAAGACGGACAGAAAGACGCAGACAGGTTCAGAGAAAGAAGAGGAGATGTTCTCTAAGAAAATGTAACGGTGTGACCCGTCTCTGTCACAGTGAAATAATGAGCCCTTTATCTTAGTAAGGACGCTCCCTCAAAACCTAATCTCTGGAATTAGTGATATAATGGGAGATGGAGGTCTTTCTCCCCCTCCGTCTTTTCCTCTTCCCTTCTCTCTCGCTCCGTCTGCCTCTCAGTGCCATTCCCATTAAAGTTTGCACTTTTGTACTGCTAGAGTTTGACTCCATCATTTCTCCCCGGCTGCCTGGCGGGGATGAGCTATGTCATGGAGATCCTTCATGTCTGCTGCAGCACTAATGGGGCAGGTTTAGGAATCTGTGGGCCACTAAATTACCCTGCGTTGCTTTATATGCCTCAGCCAGGCCATATGCAGAGGGGACCTGTGGGTCACAGTTATGTTGAAAGGTGATTTAGGGAGGATTGAGCACAAGATGAGGAGCAATCGGCCATCGGATACAACTGCAACCCCACTAATCTGTTTTGTCAGTGTTACTGTATCCCATCTGTTAAGTGAGATGTGTGATTATTCATTTGGCCCTCGTTCTGGTTTGCACAGTTCCTAATCCTGAGTCTGTGTATGAGGCAAAGTTCCGAGTTGACTGTCTGTGAGGTGTCTTAATAATATCATTTATAGCAATGCAGTCATTAAGTTTAAAATGCTGGAGTTATGTCTTGTGACATTTATTTCATTTTCATCCATTGGTTAAAGCTAATAGATAGCAGATAGAAAAATAGATCTTGCTCAATCAGTCATATTTGCAACAAGTAGTATAACACAGGCTGAATGGAGTTCAGCTTTCAGTTGGATGGTTAAGTTAAAGCCTCTTTCTCCCTCGGCAAACTAATTCTTGGCAGTAATTGAAATGTTAATGATCATGAATCAGCACGCTCAGCTCCACTGTGTATAGCCAGGTGCTGAATCCTCAAAACCAAAAATCAAAAATCATCAGCAAGACAGCATCCCAGTCTTGTTGCTGTTCTCATGATTAACCCTAAAATGAACTATTCATGTAATGTGTGCTTAATGCACCAGAACTAAATCTGGCCTCTCCTGATGTATTCTCCCTCCAAAGGAAGTGATGTCTGTGGACGAGGAGAGCACGTCCTGCTACTGTCTGCTGGAGGCCCAGAGGTGCCATGTGCTGCTGGAGCATCCAGGCCGCTACGCCCTGGTGGGGGAGCCGCTGAACCAGGAGGCAGCCAAGCGGCTGAGGCTGGCCGTGTTTGGTAGTCCAGATACCAGCAACTCTCTGGGCTTCACCCTCAGGGTCTACTGTGTGGACGACACGCCCCATGCATTTCAGGTATGATGGAAGAGGGAGGATGTAGAAGGAAACAATGAAGAACAAGGGATGATTCAATGTAATAAAATAAAACCATGTGCTTATAGTTGAATAGTTTTGTCATGTCAAAAATTCAAAACATTGATTTCCTTTTACTTTGATCAGTACACATGACAACATACTGCGGTATATGACAGGAGAAAAGGGCAACATTTTGTTTGCCCTGGCTCTGTAAGGCTGTACTTGTTTGCAGGTAATGTTTAGCATGCATTACGTTTGCCAATTAGCACTAAAAACAAAGCACAACTGAGGCTGATGGGCATGTCATAAGTTTTGTGGGCATTTGGTCAAAAGCCAAATTGAAAAAAAACCTGATGCTGGGTGCCAGTTTGCTAGATGATGAGATCATCAGTGTTATCACAGCTCATCCTGAGCTGGACACGAATGCCTGTACCATCATGGCAATCCATCCAATAGCTGTCCTGACATTTCCCTCAAAACCACAAATGTCATCGTCATGGTGGCACTAGAGGAAAAGTCAGAGGATCACCTGTTATAAAACAAAATTTCATGGCAATCTTTTCAGTAGTTCTTGAGATACTTCAGTCTGGAGCAAAGTGGTGGACAGACCGGCTAACAGGACAACACTGCCTTCCATAGAGCCTCCAACAGAATCCCAATATATGATATGATATAAATATAAGAGAGAATGTAAATTGCAAAGGTTTGGTTGATGCAGCTGGTGGTTTTGCCTGGAAGAATTGCTGTCTGAGTTTTTTTGTGCTCCACTGAAGATCTGCCTGTTCAGTAACATTGCCACTGGGAGATGCTTGATGACTAGTAGACAAAGAGGGACTTTTAATTACAAAGACAGCAGATGCTCCAAGGTTGTTTCTCTGCCCTTTCTTTGCGTAATTTAATTTGCTCTCTGTTAATTAAATGTTTTTCAGCATTGCATTCCACATGACAAGCACTGGAACGTGTTAAAATGAGACCCGTTCTCAGATGCAGCACCAGTTCATCAGTGTGCTCTTGAGTGGGGCTTTGTGAAAAGTCTGCCCTTGTCCTTCATTGCAGTGTGGCCTCACTGGAAAACACAAACGCACCTCTTTTTGTTCCTGCGTTCTGCAGCCAAAAAATACTTTTTTGTAAGAGCTTTTTGTTTCCTATCTTAATTAAATACACACAGCGTTTCTGAAGTAGTGCTGGTAGTATGTTGTGTAGCCCAGCTTCACTTTTGGCTTAATTCAAGAGGTAGAATAGCATGTGAATAAAGAGCAATTGGATATCGGCGCCAAAAACCAATTCACTCCACATCTCCATCAGTCAGACATGGTTATTTGTTCATTTGTTCTTTTTTTTTGTTGCCTTTTGTTTGTGCTTCATATGACAATTAATTTCCCCAGTGAGCTTGAAGCAGGAATTGATCAGGTTCAAGACAGCCTGTATGCTTTGCGTTTCCCTTCTCTCTGTGCTGTGTGACTGAGAGGATAAGCACCACGCATACGGACTCACACCCCCCCCCACCACTCCCTGCATTCCCAAGATACAGAAAGTGTAAACACAAACATGCAAGCACATACCAACACATGCACACAGATGTTATTGTTCTCTATAGATTGGGAAAAAATTACAATATCACAAAGCAGGAAGCCAAAAAGAATAATATTGACAAAAGACTTTTGTTTTGATTTCTTCCCTGTTTATGTCTCGTCTTTGTGTACAACCAACATGTTTGACTAACAGTTATGGCTGCTGTGAGTCTGTCGGTTTGATCCATTGTGTGTCCGGTTACGTGTTGTGAGCTGCTCACAAGTGGCTCTTGGGGGCCACCATTGAGCTTTTCAACTCTTAGGGGCCAATCACTCTGGATGCATTTTGAAAGCCTACAAATACACAGTGTGGGTGCGGGGTGGGATGGGGGTTTTACATTTCTTTCCCATGTTTTGCATTTGGAGAATGTAATGATGTGGTCACATTTTGATTGATTGTCAAAGTAGTTTTGACAGTAGTAATTTGATTGATCAGCTGTTTCTGCTCTTCAATGAGGCTCTGATTTGTCTGTGTGAGGGTATATTATCATAGATTCTTGTGAATTCTAAATCAAAAGAAACATTTTGTTGTACATGAAAAGCTGTGTGCTGTACCTGAGTCCTGACTTAATGTACACTGAGTCTATCAGCCATATAAAATATCTACCTCTTTTCTCTACTCCCCCCCACCACCACCACCACACACACACACACACACCGGAAAAACCACCCACACCTTTCCTTATCAGGAGGTGGCAGTGGGAGAGCGCAGCAGGGGCGGGCAGCTGCTGGAGGAGCCTAAAATGATGCTGTTCCGGGGGAACACTTTCAGCCTCCAGGTGTCCATCCAGGACGTCCCACAGTTACTCTGGAGCATCAAGCCTTTCACCACCTGCCAGGTAGGCAGTTTGTAACTGTGAGTTTGTGTCATTTACTGTAAAGGAATGCAGCTCAGCAAGCAGGGTTACTGTACGTGCATCTCAGTTCTAATTTAAACCGAGCTTGGTTGCAGATCTGGAAGGAACCTGTGCACCTTCATCTTCTCAGCGTCCTCTGTTCCTCCATTAGAACGCCGTCCTCTACCAGTTTCCCCTTTTCTCACTCTGTCACATCAAAGCCAAAGGACAGCAGCAAGGGCACAGCAGGAGATCACTAAGGCCAGCTATCTCACCCACACACACACACACCCCCGTACAAAATTAATTATGACTGCCAGGCAGGCACGCACACACACACACACACATCTCATAGTTATCTTCCTAGGGGTCTACATGCTGCATGTTCTGCCCTGGCTTGTGATGTTTATCCCACCAGTGACATCCTATTAGCAGAATTAGCCCACCATACTGCCTCCAGAATACCAACAAGGTTTTCTTAGAGAGGGAAGAGCCACTATGTGAGGGTCCTACAGGGAAGATTACTGTAGGCTTTCATTTAGACGCTACTCTTGCCTGAAGGAGGCTTTTACAAGTAGCCATCCTCCTGTCTGATGGATCTGAAGAGAGGATGATTCATCCGTAAAACAGTGTTTTTGACCCGCTCTCACTGCGTCACTGTCTGGGTCACACAGTAGTTAGTAATGGAAGTCGAAATTGGCCTTTTAAATTCCATTCACTCCAAAGCTCTGCCACTTTCGGGGGAAGTGCAGTGCAAACTGGGTAAATTAAGGCATCCCTGTCCTAATTCCATAATCACATTACAGTTCCTGATCTAACAGATTGGCATTTACAAGCATATTCAAGGCATATTAGGAGTATCAGAATTTGGAACAAGCCAACAAAGTGGTAAATATGGCTTGAAAAGTCAGAATTGAATACTGTGGGCTGTATGTTCCTTAAAATAATCTTCAGAGAATGATTTTATGTCATTACATAAACTATTTCTGCTAATAATGTGGGCTTAGGTCTGTAATAAGACCTAATGATGGCATGTAAGATGTAGGATGTAATGCAAAAGTAATATAAAGTAACTTAATTATTTCTCTCACGCAACAGTAAGTAAATAACGTAAAATTTTTCGCACTAATGACTCTTTCTTTCAGATGTTAATCGGATACATTCTTGTCCCTAGGGCTCTAAATGTTGGTGTTCTTGCTGACGGGTAAACTGCTTGATTAGGTAATATCATTGATTGGCTAAAGAGGCCACTCATTCGGTCTTAATTAATCATGTAAATGGCAAAGTGGGGGCAGCACGGTGGAGCACTGTCACCTCACAGCAAGAGGGTAAGAACCGAGAACCCACAGTTTAGGGGCCTTTCTGTGTGGAGTTTGCATGTTCTCCCTCTGTCCGCGTGGGTTCTGTCCGGGTACTCCGGCTTCCTCCCACCATCCAAAGACATGCAGGTTAATTGTTGATTCTAAATTACCCGTAGGTGTGACTGTGAGTGTGAATGTTTGTCTGTCTCTATATGTCAGCCCTGTGATTGACTGCCGACCAGTCCAGGGTGTACCCCGCCTCTCGCCCAATGTCCACTGGGATTGGCTCCAGCCCCCCCCCCCCAGCTGTATAGATAATGGATGGATGGATGACAGCAAAGTGGGCGGCAAAGCAGGATTCGAATAATGAATGTCTTCAGCAGGGATTTAATGAGTTTGTTGTCTCCTCCGCCTAATCCTTTCATCGCTCTCCCTGTCCGCCCTCTCCTCGCTCTGCAGGAGTTCTCCTTTTCTCAGGTGTGGGCCAGCAACCAGCGTCCCCTGCAGTGTGCCTTCTCTCTGGAGCGATACAGCCACTCCTCGTCTCAGCTCTCCTGCAAGATCAGCATCCGACAGGTCAAAGGCGAGGAGCAGATACTCCAGGTCTATACGTCTGTGGTGGAGGTGAGTAGCACTCGTAGAGAACAGACAGTGTGTGCCCGGCGCGTGGGCAGTCAGGCCGCTTCTTAATAGGCTCTTTTATTACACTGAATAACTCTTGATTTGATTTAAGAGCTTGCTTAATGAGCCTCACAGGGAGCTTTTCATGTATGGATTGCAAATTGTCTTGATAAGTCCTTGTCCTTGTCTTCATATTGAGATTTTCACCTGCTGCATCAAGATCACCCTGACACCTTTTCTTTCTTGCTACTAGAATGAAAAGGGAGTGGTTCCCTTTTTCACTCAGTCAGACTGTACCATCACCTCTCAGACAGGGTCAAGGGCCTTTAAAATCCCCCTGTCCATTCGTCAGCGGATCAGCGCCACCTTTGACACCGCTAACGCCAAGGGGAAGGACTGGCAGCTCTTGGCTCAAAAGCTCCACATTGACAGGTATGAGTTGTAGCGCTCTAAAAAACCTACATTTCATTCTCATTCTTTATTGTACGCAGCTGTTATTTACCTTTTGCTGAGTCGTCTATGTTGTACACAAGCTCATATACATGAATCAGGTGGTAGGGTTTTGTTCAGGTGTTATTACAGAATAATGACTAGAAAGCAGAAATGCTGCATGTACTGGTCTCTCCACTATGTAAACGCTGTCCTGCTTTGAATACTATATTTATCTGGAATTTCGGTACCGTGTCAGCCCTAATCTTCCATCACCAACCAGCCTTCAGTAGCACGCCACGCTGCTGATTTCATTATAGATGTAGAAACACATGCACACAGAGAGAGAGAGAGAGAGAGAGAGAGAGAGAGAGAGAGGAGATATGCAAGGGCCAACTTTAGCACAGTCAGAATAACTGGCGAGAAGATGCCGTGTTTTGCAGAAATCTAAAGGAAGGTCTCAGACCGCTGACAGGTTAGCCTCTGGCAAGAAAAAGTGTTCATGTAAGCACTCTTCGTTAGCGGCATCTCTGCATGTGTTCCATCCTTCAACCCCTGCTAAACTCTCCAGAGGTTGTGCCAGGTCAGTATTTGTGTAGGCTGTGGAGGATTTTAGTTGTTTGGTATGGGGTGATCGCTATTTGTGCTTCAGTGGAGAAGTCAATAATCAAGTGCTTATAGCCGTGAAGACTCTCCGTGCAGTCGACTACATCAAGCTCTTTAGGGAAAAAGTACTGAAAGTGAATATTCTCTCTTTCTTGCCAGTTGGAGAAACATGAGAGTGAAAAGTTGACTAAGAAACTATGTGATTAAGGAATTTCACTTAAACTGAGTCTGAAAACAAACATCTGTGACTGAGGAATGGGAAGGGATTTCAGAGGTTTTTCAGCCCAGTCGAACACACCGAGAAGCATGTAATGGGAATGTCTCTACCTAGTTAAGCTGATTTTTGTAATTATTTCCCTCAATGTGTGGGAACGGCATCATACCAAGGAGGTAAAGTGAGATAGGGGTTAGGAAAAGAGGGGGAGAAAGCAACAATGGAAATCCCATGGTAATGAAACAGTGCACTCTGTTGGATAGGTGTTATAATAACAGCAGAGGAAGAAAGTCTTATACAGTAAACCATGTGTACTCAATGACTAATGGTCAGATCAATTTATGTTTTTTTTTTGTTTTTTTTAAGACATTTCCAATTTAAATCCAAATATTGCTCAGTCTCATTTTTGACAATATTACTATTTCTGTATAGCAAGCCATTAAGTAAATCATGTTTATTAAAACAAGTAAGCTGGAAATTCAGAAAATATCAGAAAGGCAACAACCACCCAAATACTACTCAAAATGAGTCTACGCTGAGAAGGCTTAAAGGGGCACTCCACTGTTTTTACATATGAAGTTCAGTTTAGTCGTCACGAGGAGAAAAACTCAGCCTGTGAAAACAATAATATAATGTCTTCTTTGCCTGATGATGCTATGGTGATGTCTGTCTGAATTTCTAACAGAAAACCTCCATTACAAACTGGAGGTGTGGAGTTTGAAAGAAGTGCGCATTTAGGAGGCAGGAAAGGTCTAAATAAAGACGCTATTGAGTTGTATTATGGGAAATGTAGGATCCAGTGTTTTTTGAGTTTGATCCATACTAGCGTCAAGTTTCTACATCTGCTGCTTTGATTTTGCTAATTCTTTTTTTAATTCATCTCTTATGAGTCCCTCAAGTATATGGAAGGGCAATACTAAATCACTGCAGTACCTTTTTAAAAATGTCTTTGCACTTGCCTTCTTATTATAATCAGTGCAAGGCAATCACTTCATTACTGAACTACTATAAACTGGCACTCTCATTCATTCTCAGCATTCACTCCTTGCTGTATGATCTACTCTAATATAATATTCCTTTTTTCCTGGCCTGTAGGAACCTGTGCTACTTTGCATGTCAGGAGAGCCCATCATCGGTGATTCTGAGCCTGTGGGAGGTCCAGCACCAGGACTCGGGGGACCTGGACTCCCTGGCCAGTGCCCTTGAGGAAATCAGCAAGGTCCAGTCCCCCAGGACCGCCACTCTTGGCTGCAGCAGAGAAGAGCAGGACTCAGAATTCACTAAACTTGGGTAGGTCAGGTCTACAGCAGATCAAATGATGATGAACCTTTACTGCATGAACACTGATGATCAGGTGTACTAGCTAACCTATAAATGAGGAGGAGGACCCACAAGGAGGACAGCAGGGAAACTCAGTTTTGGACTGTTACTAAAGAAGCACCTCTGCTAAACCAAATAGCACATACAGACAGACGGGAATCAAGGAACAACCAAGAGAAAGAAGGAAATGAGTGGGGAACAAATGCAGACGGACTAAAGTATTTGTGTTATTGAGAGGCATCGACAAAACATTTTAGAAAGGGATATATATATGTATCCCACACCCATCTTTGACTGAGAAATGTCAACTCCTGAAAACGGATTTGATTACCTGTATTCAAGGATTATGAATATCGGTGTGAAGAGGACTCTCCGCCTAGGATGGAGTGTGTTTTTGACAGAGTGCCAATCAGGCTGGTGTTGTGACCTTCCCAGGATCGGATGTGCTGGCACTTCAAACAGTCCGCTGGGCTGTCAAAATGTTTAGTGTAATGTCATTATGTTGTCATTCATTTCGGAGATCTCCTAATGCTTCTTTTTTTTCTGCACCTTGTCTCTAATGTTACTGCTGGAGATTGGATATTCGTTTTGTCAGAACTTCTTGTCCATACTATGTGGTCAGAGATACTGGCAATGATTGCCCACACTGATTAGCATTTAAAAGGATCTGATGATATACACATGCTAAAAAAAATGTAAGGATGTATAAGAGATGACTCTATAAAGGCTTTGACAGTGCTAAATTGGCATGGGTAACAATGATTTTAAGAAACAGCCACATGTAGAACATTTTCAATCCCACTAGCAGAGCATATTGTCAAGGCAAAGGATGTAGGATAAGTTACCCCACTGTAGAATGCAATGCACATGGTAATGCAGCCAGAGGTGCATCACATTCCTCAATGTCTAATGACCAACTTCTGGTTCTTTTGGAGGAAAATGAATGTCTCTCTGTGTGATAAGTGATTTCATATCAGACAGACAGTGGGGACATTACATACACTGCAGACTGTTGGCGCTGGTTAAGTGGTGTGTACTTTCAAGACCCTCTGGGACTTGATTTTTTAATTAAAATTTTGACTATTGATGTGTGGCTCGACTGGAGCTGCCTTTTTTTTTTTTTTTTTTTGTATCATCTGGATCATCAGACACCTGGACATCATTATTTGGAAACACTTTCACTCCCACTCCTCTGTCTTTTCTTCCCGGGCAGAGCCAGCATCCTCTTGAACAAATATATCCTGATCAGGAAGATCCCTCATTCAGTTGCTCCACCTACACCTAAACTTAATAAAGTGACTTTGTGTTGAACTCTGTGTTGGCTCTCTCTTTTCATCTACTTAATAAATTCAATTCTTGACAGCCCACACACTGTACGGTGGAGAAATCAGCTACAGTAAATCTTCAAAAACTGTATTCAGCAAAGAGATGAAACAGAGACCCATACAAAGTCCAATTTTCAGAAAGATGTAGAACTACGTTAGCGCACTTTAAGTTTGGATGGCAGATCTTTGCTAATTCACCATGTTGATGCATTGTGTAGCTGTTTGAACTGCACCAAAAGCCTAGACATGATTGAGGTAGTCACTTGTTAAAACTATTCATGGGTAAAACCTAGAGGACTTACATGTGAAAGAGGCTTCTTGTCAACGTGCCTGACAGACATCTGGTTAAATTAGTGGTCCATTAAAAAGCTATCAAGTGTTTGTTTTAAATGTCCCAAGCCTTTAGATGGAGAACAAATCCTCAAACAAATCTCATTTCCTCCCATGCAGAGTTCCTCAGCAGTGTCCTGTGCTCTGCAGCCCTCCAAAAACTAAGAATTCTCTGTATTGTCTCTTTAAATAGGTTTAACCATTTTAGAGTTACCCGGGCCAGGTGAAACAATGCTGCTGTCATTCCTTCTCAGAAGTACTTAAAGGCGTATTTCGACATTTTGGGAAATGAGCTATTTGCTTTCCTGCCCGAGAGTTAGATGTGAAGATCGATACCACTCTATATATATCTACGGAAAATATGAAGCTACAGCCAGCGGTTAGCTTAGCTTAGCATAAAGACTGGAAGCAGGGGGAAACGGCTAGCCTGGTTCTGTCCAAAGGTAACAAAATCCGCCTTCCAACATGTATAAAGCTCACTAATTAACACGTGATATCCAGTTTGTTTAATCCGTACAAAAACTGGTGTGTAAAAATTACATTTTGCAGTTTTACATGGGGTTATGTGCGGGTGCATTGACTTTCCCCTGTTTCCAGTCTTTATGCCAAGCCAAGTTAAGCCAGCAGATTTGAGAGGGGTATCAATCTTCTCTTCTAACTTTTGGCAAGAAAGTGAATAAGCAAATTTTCCAAAATGTCAAACAATTCCTTGAATTACCTTTAATTAATTAACAATAATAATTCCTTAAATTAATAAGACGTCCAGTTTCATATTCAAGCTGCAAAAGAAGGATACAGATTCAAGTGTGCTCGTGCTGGCTCTACAGTGGGAAAGCAAGTTCCTGTTGATTTGTGTATTCATGGAAATATTCTGGGCTACAAACAATATGTGTTTTATTTAATAGTTGGAGATCCTGAAAATCTGTTTTCAGTGAGCCATGACGTCTTTGTCATTCTATCTATATGGATCAAAGAACACCACATACAAACAAAAAATGTCACTTTGTAAAAAGGCCGAAGTTTGGAATACATTTACACCTGGAAGAAAGTTAGACCACTTATACAGATATAAACCTTAACTAAACATGTGAAATACAGATAACTGTACAGTGACGTCTCTTCTCCATACTATGTGTTTAAAAGTATATTATGAAGTGGGTGAAGTAACTGGGGGTGCAGCTAATGATTATTTTCATTAGCAATAAATCTGTCGATTATTTTCTCAATTAATCAATTGGTTTGGTTCAGAAAATGTCAGAAAATAGTGGGAAAATGTCCATCACAGTTTCCCAAGTTAACACATTGAGATGTCTTGTTTTGTCCAACTAACAGTCCAAAACCCAAAGATAGTTAGTTTAATATCATAGAAGGTGGTAAAAAACCAACAAATATTGTGATACGTGAAGCTGGAACCAGTGAGTCATTGGTATTTTATCTTAATTTTCTGTTGATTGACTAATACATAAATCGACAAATCATTAGAGCTTTAGAAGTAACCATATAAGTAATAGTCCTACCTTTTTCATTTGCTCTACTTTAAGATAATCTTGAGGAAAAGAAACAGACCCTTAAAAAATCATTTAGAATTAAGATTATTGTCTTGACTGAAGGCAAGCCTTAAGACAATCTAATGTAACCTTTTGATGCTACTAGTATCAGTAGCATAGCTGCTAAATGAGCATTAGCAGTAGTGGAGTGCTTGGCCTCCTCAGCTACAAGGTTAGGCTAGGCTATAGGAGCTAGCTAGCGTACACCAATCAACCTCTTAAAGCAGCAAGAAAGCCTTTTTTTTTTTCAATTTTGAGGTAACTACTCGAAATGATTACGATTGGTTACTCCTTGTTTCATCAGATGGACAGTAGCGAGGTTGCAGAAGTAGAATAATGGTGTTTTCAGAGATTTCAAGTTCAAGCCAAAGTGATATGGAGCCCTTGTAATGTTAGTGAGCCTCCAGATTCATAGGAAATCCGACATTTTGAGGTGATTTGTCAAAGTTACATGAAGCCTGATGAAACCAACTCATTTCATCAGTACTCTAGTCCTCAATAAAGGAGGACAGTAAGTCTCAGTATCCTAAGGATATCTGACATTTTAAAGCCATTTTTTTTTTCAGATTATTCCAACACTTGCTTCTTCCTTTTGAGCTTCTTTCCAGTAACACATGAGCAAGAATTTCTTGCTAACTTCTAGCATGCTCACACCTGTGGATGAATGTTTCCCACAGTACCACCTGGAAGAGCAATTTTACCTATTCAAGGTCTGGTACCTCCAGCAGAGCTGTAGTGTTGGCTAATGGTGCCAAACATTGCTTTTCTTGGAAAAAAGATTATTACTGTAGCTGCTCTCAAAATAGGAAAGAATCGTCTGAGTTGAGCTATTACCCACAACATATCCCTCTGATAGTATCATCACTCCCTAGAGCTGACTCCTTCAAAATCATGAGTTGACCCCTCTGCTGAAGCACAGAAAATATCCTCCATCCTCCAAGGCCATGTGAGGTAAATCATTTCTGGTAAACTCAGAACTTTGTCCAAACTTATTTTTTATTGTATTTACAGATGTATCTGAGCATGGGATGGGATCAGTCAGCTCTCCTTGGATCATACGAAGAGGGTAGGAGGGGACGCAAAAATGTTTGTCTGTTGGCATTTGGTCTTAATTATTTAGAATTAAATCCCAAGATGGGATTTCTCTTGAAAAGAGCAGTTGGACAAGTGCTCAGGCACTGTTCCTCCATCCCATTCATTTGGGGAAAATATCAAAACCCCACCAACAACTAAGAGAAACTGAAATTATGCCAGTAGACAGAGAGCTTGAAAGAGGAAATTTGTCTTGACAACCACGCTGTTGAGTGTCATAACAAGGATCAGAATGCTACAGTAGATGGATGAAAGCTGATGGTCTACTAAGCAGCCAAGAGAGAAGGGATACAGCCAAGGCTTTATGGCACCACATCGCTCCTTGACGCCAATGAACAGCACGCATTTTTACACATCACAGTGAAAGTACTTGATAAAGGTTTTACTTTTGTATGATCAGTGTTAAACTACATTCCACACATCGCTATGCAGATCTATAACGAACAGTGACAACGTTCTGATTTATGCCACCTCGTAAAGATTTTATGGCCACTGCTGGAGTGAAGATTACTTTGGACATTTGGATTTTTGATTTTTTTTTTTGGCAGAAGGCCTTGAAGCTTGACTGGAATTGACTTTTATTTGGGCAACAAGTTGTTTGCTGCCAAATCTTACTCCAAAAACTCTGTTTTCTGTTCCCAATGTATCCACTCAAAATATTACATACCTACCTTGAACTCTGGAGTTTTCTTACATTTATTGAGCATCAATTTTATTATTTTTGTAATCCATAATTTTTTCATCTACTTTACTGTTTCAAGGCCCCCCCATCCCACCCCCCACAGACATACTGTATACGTTATGACGCGAAACAAAAAAGTGTTTGTGTTGTGCATCACAAAAATCACAGTTTTCTAACTAATTGTGCCTCGCCACGTGGGTTTGGTGTCTTCAGAGAGTCTGACCAGAATGTTTTTTTATTATACATCATATCAAAGAAACTAGTATGTTATATGCAAGCTGTATCGTTCATTGCCATGCACAGCGCCCACCTTGTGTACACTGCAGAGGTGTTTCCTAAGAATACTGAAGCATTTAAACCTGTTATCTCTGATGCCAGGAACTTACAGTGACAATGAGCTGACTAAAAGTGATTTGACCACCTGTCGCCTGAGGATGCTCAGTGTGTCCATCAGTGACCTTTATGTAAACTCAATGACTCAGAGAGTGTATGTGTGTGTGTGAGTGTGTGAAGGAAAGTTGTGTGTAACTTTTAAAAAGCTGTATTACATGTCCTTGGAAAATCCAGCCTACAGTAGTGCTACTATTTCAGCTTATTCAGATGTGTGATGTAATGTGTTTTTCTCACAGCCTACTATCTTAAGATCTGCATTGCTCTGGAGAAAATAGAAAACAATGCTAACTTAAGTGAAAGTATATCAATTCATCAAATGTGGTGAAAGTTTTATTCAAAACTTTATTAACTTTATTTTTTGGTTGTTGTTTCTATTTCTCTGCTTTTCTTTCCAGGACGAAAACTACTGCCTTTTAAATATTATTCTAATATCGCTCTATTTATCAAATGAAACTGCTGGAAATGTTAAATAATTATTATTTTAATCTTCAAATGGTTATGTATACAGTGCAATGCATTTATGTATATTTGATTTGAAACTTCTCAATACATTCTCTGTACTCAAGATTTGATTTACGTGCTATATGATGTTTATGTTAAGAAGGTGAAACGACTTACTGCTTACGTTCCCTTAGGCCCTTTTTTTCTCTCTTTTCTTTTTCAAAGATTTGCAATTTACTTTGAAACTGTATATAGTGTATTGTGTTGAAATAAATATGCAGTGAAAGCAAAGGATTCACTGTTTATCTGTGGTTTATACGTCTTAGTTTCCTTTCAGATTATTATTTTTATATCTTTTTCAAGTAGCACTCTGCAAAATGGCCGTAAGGAGGGCTCACAGTTTCATAAATCTCTATTTTAAGGGTTTCAGTTCTTAAATGTACGAGAGAAAGAGTCTACAGCCCTGCTATAGCAGCTCTGTGAGGCTGTGCTTAAGCACGATACAAAATAATACTGCAAATCCATGAAGAATTGCATGTAAATAGTAGTGTACTGCAGAACGGGGTAGGTCAAAGCACAGCAAATGTATTAATCATATTGACCTGAGTATAAAAAAATACAAACACACCAACTCAATTGTATGGAAGAACAACAAGAAACATATTTAGTTTGTATATATCAATTGGCGTCTAGCAGTAAAACCAGTGTATCTGAATGGGGTTTTTTTGATGGGGCAAATATGACTGTATAGCACTAATCACATGAGGGTTAAGAGTCATATTCCCACATGGAACATCCATGCAGTCGTGTTATGGTGATGCTTGATAAAAGTGTCAAATAGCAAGTAATCTAAATGAGGTATTTCAAGTGTTTGTTCTTCTACAGTAACGAAGGTCATCCCCATTATAAACCTACAGTATCACTTACAGGTTGAGAGCTGTGGGCAACATCAAGGGCCCCATTTAAATATAAAGAACTATACTTGTTGAGCTTGCACTTAATTCATACGTACATCTAACACTGAAAAGCATTTCATTAAGTTAATAAACTACACTCCTGTAATACACTGAATACCTATAATGCAAATATAATTCAGCTTGAACCTTTATTACTTCACCTTCTGTATGTGGATAATAAGGTTGAAAATGGCTTTTTAATGGAGCAGACTAATTATATAAAATGATATACTGTCTTTTATGTAAAGCATCATGGAGCTGGTAACGAATCGTGCATTCCTTACTGGGTTTTACATGCTGTCTGTACATATATGAATCAAAATAATCCACCATGCATTATAAATAACTGGTTGGGTTGATAGTTCTCTGACATCATTAAACAGCTATATGCAACGTAATATATGAAGACAGAAACATTTGACTGACTGTAACAATTGAACCCCAATCCAATCTAAACAGCAGGTGGCACTGTATGCTTTCTTCTTATTAAAGGTTATCTTGTCTAGGCATGCCTTGACATTCTGTCAAATGCAACTGTAGGTTGTTTCCATGACATGAGGCAGTCTCACAGATTTGCATGTGTGTGCCCCTTTCACAGTGTGGGTAGGGTCTAGTCAGGCCTGGCACTCGGCAGCCAGCTACACCCTGTCTGACAACGCCAAATGCAGCTCAGCACTCAGTTACCCACGGGGCTGCAGGGGCTGAAAGATTCCCATTCCATTTCAATCATCTTGTCACTGCAAATGTTGCTTGGTTGATATGCATTACATTCGCCCTTTCCCACAGCAGAGCATGAATACTTCAGTTAATTTTTATCAATTCTACCTGCTCTAGTTTAATACCGTCACTCAGCCACGCAAACCGTGCCCCAGCTGGATGTCATCTGTCCCAGAAAGGCAAACGGGCAGGCTGCAGGCTTTCCCAGCAGGCCCTCTCTCTTCCCCTCCAGACGCTACACACACATCCCTGGCACAACCAGAGCCCTTTCACCCCGTCTAATACGCCCCACCCCGCTTGCCTCTGGACAACTGCTCTGACTCAAACGGATTAAAGATGACTCTCTCTTCTCTCACTTTCTTTTTTTTTTCACCCTCTCTCTCTTGACTTCTCTTTTCTTTCCATGCCGGATGAAAGGCCTCCCAGACACCCACTCCATGCACATACCATTCAGGCCAGGACACACAGGAAGTCTATGTGCTGCGCGAAGAGGAGTGGGGGGAAGTGGCGGAGGAAAGAAGGAGGGAGGGCGCTCAGTACAGAGGGAGAAAGGGGGGAATGAAGGGGAGGGGGGGCTAAATGCAAGTCATGTGAAGCTCATGAGAACTAACCTACAAAAGTTGGAATCTTGTTTTCAATTCACCAACTCTTTGCTGTTATTCTTTTGTTTCCTTTCTCTCGAGCTTTATGCTATTAATCTTAATCTTCCAACTCAGAACTTCGACTTGGTGCAGATGGCAAGAACAAAATACTTCTCTGTGCTGATTAGTCTGAAACAGAAGGTTAGCTATGTCGCTGCCAAACACTAACTGATTGACGCAATAAATCCTATTTGCTCACTACTGACTGTAAGTGTATTGTGACAATTGCATATTGTTTATCTTTTTCTTATAAACTTTGGATGCAGTAAAGCCGAGCTACTGACACCAGTAAGTTGAATTCCTTAGAGTTGTTTAGAAGTTCTGGTTTTTGCAAGAGGCGCCACGTCATTAAGTTATGAGATTAGCTTCAGCCCAAATTTGCTATGGAACTGTGAACAATTGCATCACGTGGAATGGAGCACTCAGTGTTACTTTTACAGGGTGTTTTGCTTCAGTGCGTGTGTGTGTGTGTGTGTGTGTGTGTGTGTGTGTGTGTGTGTGTGGGTGCAGCCCCAGCTAGCGGGGAACGGCGTCACGTCGCATGCTTTGAATTACTGTACATTTGCGGCTGGTAGACAGTCTGCTGCCAACTGTCTCTCAGTGGATCAGACAGCTAACATCAGCACTGTGGGTTCTGCCACGAGTCCTCCTTTAATTCCCGCTCACTGTCTTTTTCCAACACACTTTTCCCATGTTGGATTTCTTTCACCACCGTCTCTCACTTTCTATCCATAAGACACACACATATGCGAACACAGCTCACTGTCTCTACTTTTAATCATCTCCACTCACTCAAACTTATGTGTCTTATTATTTATTCATGCAATTTCTCTCCTAAATCACACACTATATACACCAGCATACAGGCGCTGACACCCACACACATTCCTCACACAAACACACAGATTTGTCAGTCTGTTTACACAGGTCACCAGACAGCTAATCTTTATGGCGCTGCTGACTGAAGCCTGTCTTTTGTCAAAGAAACGCTTTTAAAAAAACACAGTCAGGTGACTAATCAGGCCACATTACAACAGCTAGATCGCTGCTTTAAACTGCGAGGCCCCTCCTGTGGATCCTACCCAGGTGGTGCCAGGGAAAGTACTGATGACATCACCACAAAGGTTTCAACAAGGACAAGCATTCCTCACTGTGTCGTAATACACTGTGTTAATATACAGCCCGACTTCAACCAGACAAAACCAGTCAAGAAGCTTTTCTCTCACGCCTCTTGCTCGCTGCCTGCACCTCTCTATCAGCCTCACTTTTTTCTAACTCACAAGCAAACACCTTCAGGGCCTTGATACAGATCCTGCAACCGTGTGTGTTTTAGGAAGTGTGAGCTGATTTGACAATGAGACACTTGACAATGTATTTCCAGTATATTTTGCCAGGAACTCTCTCACCATTTGTCTTCTGTTTTTGTCAAATCTCTTCAGGAACTTGACATGAGCTGATTTTTTCCCCTTGATACTATGAGGTCATTGTTGCAAAGATACACAAAGGTATTCTTCAAAAGGTCTCTATCCTTTATTCTTTATTTTATTTTGAAAAATTGACCAGTTTCCAAATTAAATCTAATTATTGAAGGCAGAATACAAGTACGTGATCTGTTACTACTGCTTTTTTAAGCGTATAAGAAATTGAGTTTTTAGCCACGTTAGCATTGCCAATGTCATCTTGTTAACAAGTTGATGTCAGCATTGAGCGAAAGGCCACACAGAGTGGCTGTAGACTCTTAGTCTTGTCAAAATACATTCCTCCCTTCTTGTATTAAACCTGCAATAACTATCTGGCAACTTGGGGGCAGCCAAAACAAGCTGTAAACATAGCACTGACATATTATCACCAATTTAAGTTCATATGACTTGTCAGCAAATATTTGTTTGAGCAGATATGGACAACATAACACTAGCATTCGTTTGGAGTTGTGTTTGTGTTCACCTGGCAAATGTAAGTCTAATATTCACTCTCTTTAAGCTCTGACTTTGGTCTCCACAGGGAAATATCTGGCTCTCTAGCTGCTAAACGCTCCACTATGTTCACCAGGTAGTCGCTAACTTGTTTGTCTGCAGTTTGGTGCTGGGCAGGTAGTGCACAGTGGGTTTTTAGCCAGGCTCTAGGTACAGAAATTTTGGTCAGTTGGTCAATCCACCACTTTGGTCAAGACTGAAATATCTCGACAACTATTGGATGGATTGGCATGAAATTTGAGACACACATTAATGCTGGTGGTCCTGAAAAACTAATGACATTCCCATCAATCCCAGTTGGACTTTGAATTTAGTACTAATTAGCAAATGTTAGCATGCTAACACACTAAACTAAGATGATGAGCATGGTAAACATTAGCATTCATTGTCATTGTGAGCATGTTAGCATGCTGGCGTTAGCATTAAGCTCAAAGCTGAAAGTAGTGCCTATACATCCTCACAGAGCTGCTAGCATGGCCGCAGACTCTTGAGTCTTGTTTTTAACACTAAACAGTTGCGTGTGGCGCCCAAAAATAACACTGATTAGAGAGTGAGAGTGAAGCAAAACAGTCAAACTGTGGGTCGTAAAACCAAAACAATAAGCTAAATGAAGCTAGAACGCTCTGTAAAGATGAGGGGAAGTGCAGAGTTGGGTGATAATTCTCTGTGCGTTTCTCATTGCCTGTTCACATTCAAGCAGTCATGTGATCCATTGTTACAAAAATACTGACTATAGCCTCTTTAAGTTCAATCCATTTGTTGGAGTATGTTTAATTTATAACGCCACACACGTTGATGTGCTTTCACTCTACTTGTGTGTCTGTATGCGTGAGAATGAGGAGCGTACTGGATGAATGTCATGCTCCAACCCCCCCACACACAGATGAGAGAAACATAAACAAAATCATCAACTTCTGTGTCAGGCTACGGCCCCTCATCTCAGAACAACATTCACACTGTGGCTATTCACATTTGACTGTAAACAGGCAGCCGTGACCCTCTGGCTGTTGTTGTTATTACTGAGAGCTTTCACAGAAACTCATGTCCAGAGAGGTGCAATCATGTTAGCCCCTAACTGTTTTAAATCCATCTCTATGGCAGATGTTGGGAGCATAAACGCCACAGATGAATGATTAAAGTGTTAAGCATGAAACAAAGTTTGATGCCCTGACACGTCTGATCTCGAATAAAGACGATGTGAGGCTGCTGTCCTTGTCATGTTCCTGCTGTTCTAAGAATGTGGGTCCTGTTTTCTGCTATGAATACAGCCATAATGTCACTGCTATGTATTTTTCTTTCAAATTAAAAGTAGGCAACAGTCAGAGTGCAGTGAAATAAGAGATTGGGAGACTTTTTTTCTGTTTTTGTTGATAAGCTAAGCAAGAAACTCATTTTAAGGCCTCTATCTCACATTTAGTTTTTCAGCTCTTTGTCATTGCTTTTTTTCCCAACCCTCGTAACCAGCAAGTGAAACAATACCCAGGCGTCACAAGATAAGTTACTGACGCTCAGGAAGGTTTCCCTTCCTTTTATTTTTTTTCTGCCTTTTCCTCCACAGGTCACTTCTGTGAAAAACCTCTCAAAACTCACCACCATCTGCTCACACACACCTACATATACAAATATACAAACACACGGCCATCACTGCTCCCACACAGGACATGCAAATGACTCTTCGACTACACAGCATATAGAAACTAACTTCCTTCACTGGTGAAGTCAAATATTCTCCCTCAAATTACACATGATAAACTGCAGAATTGTTGGTGATATTTGTTATTGCTATCTGAACTAATTAACCCAGTGGTCATAAATACTGACTTGCTCAGGATAAGCCTGTAAATAACTCAGTCATACCACTTCCTGTTTTCGAGCCCAGTGACCTCAGAAGGAGGAGCACAGGATGTGCTCCAAGTGGAAGATACAGATAGAGATTTCCTAGATAGTTTGAACTAAAACTCGTTTAACTTTGGCAGGAGGGGATGGGATGCATCTGTTGTGCAAGTGTTGTTTGTTCCAAAAATGATGAAATGATTGGGTGAATGATAGCTCCAAACACACTGATAACTTTGCTTTTTCTCTCATGTTTTCCCTTTTTGGAGCCTAAAGCCTGATGACCTTGGCTGCATTCAGCAGTTTACTGTGAGTAAACAACATAGTCGCGTGAGAGCTGTCACATTAGTAAGTTTCTCAGATGTTTAGCTGGGCAACAGAGGTCAGATCTGTTATTTTTAGATACTCTATAATAACCAGCAACTCTCACATGACCAGATCACACAATTTTCATTTATTATGTTCACCCAGGCATTTTGGCTGACACACTAATTATCATGACATAACCACCCATGACTTTTGGTCACAGGACATTTAACTAATCGTCGTAATGTTTCATAACTAAGTGTTTTTTGTAGACTTGTGAATGAGAAGTGAGACATACGCCAGACAGCATTTACATAATGTGACTAGAAATTGCTCAATCCGCGTCTGTCACCACAAAACTGTCTGACTAAGTGTCAGGCCTGAGATCCATTTATTTATTTATTTGTGGTTTGGCTCTGTTTGTTTGTTTGTTTTCTTTGTAAATGACCCTGGCATGGTCTACTGTAGGTTTTCCCAAATATCTTCCGCTCCCCCCCCCCTCCACACACACACAAACAAACACACACACACACACTCCCAGACCCCAGACAGACAGGCTTTAGACCCACTTTAGATAAGACTTTGTCAGCAGGAACCACATTGGAGAGGATGTTTGCTGTTTGATGTAGCTTAGTACAAACAGTGGATTAATGTTATGTTGTCATTAAATTGGAGATAACTTCCTCTGCATACTGAGAGAGTTTTTAAAGTTGATCCTCTTAAACTCAAAAGAAAAAACATTAAAATAAAAACTATTCCTCAGTTTGATGAAGACCCATGAAGTGCCTCCACTTGGGAATCCACTTGCCTGGATAGTGTATTTGTGCCAACAGGTCACACTTTGGGATCATTCATTCACTGGTGCTTCAACTTGTTGCACATTAGTTAGTTATTAGTTATTAGTTATTAGTTACTAGTTAGTTACACATTATATATGCTAGTTAATGGCTATAGTGGTTGGAGTGGATCACTGTCTGATGAGTAAATGTATATCAAACCATTTGAATGGTGCTTCAATTTATATATAAATCACTCGACAGAAACTGTTGCAAACGGATAACTGTATAGTAACAAAAAGATATAGTTTTGTTTTGCCTTGAAAACCTGCATTTCATTTGTGCCCCAAAAGTTGCAGTAGCGCTGCTTAATTATTGTTCCAGGGGGGAAACGCGTTGTGATTGGCTCCTGGGCCGTCTGACGTCACACCCACAGAGCTGAGGCACAAAAAAAAAAAAAAAAAAAAAAATCCTTCACTGGCGTCTCAGACAGTGTCTCTCTCGGCTCCCCTGGAAAAAACGCCGTGAAGTCTTGTCAGTGACGAGAGTAAACACATGAAAGAAACCGGACGGACAGTTTTAAAGCCGGACTTGTGTGGCTGTTTTTCTTTTTCACCATAATTTTTCTTTCCAGAGACGTTACACTGGTGGTTTGCGACGCGAAGTCCAAGTCGCCTGGATTTCCTCTCATCTCGAAGTTCCCAAGATGAACTTCGATCCGGTGGTCGGGAAACCTTCTGTAAGTAACTTAAACACGACAATAACCGTCTGAATACTTACTTTTATGAATTTGTATCACTCTGTTTGAGTAACAGACGCTAATATTGCCATTATTGAAGTGCTATGGATGATTAAAATATGCTCTTAACTTCGGATAGCTTCTTTTCTCATACGCGCTCGCGGGATAGTGAACTTATGTAAGCTAGTTATACAAAGAACACGTTGATTCAAAGTGTCGCCAGGAGTTTTTTCTTAAATAAAATTAAATGTCGACTCTCTCATTAAGCAAACGCAGGAGAAGAAATCACGGCCAGGCCTGTGGACATGTTGGAGAAGATGAAACAAGCCCGTTCATTGTCCCGCAAGCCCATACACAGGAAGCAGCAACACTGTGTTTGTTGTTGTTGTTGTTGTTGTTCATTTAAGTGTTTATTTCTGTAATGAGATGATTCGCTCATCTGAAGGCCCCTGTTCCTGTTCTCTGTGCTCAGTACAGTCCATGTGCTGTATCATTCACTCAACGTTACAGCCACCATCTGTGTTGGACATCATGTGGTCATATTGTTCAGAGACATTCAGCATATGATGGCTCTCTTGGCCTGTCACGGCGGATGAAGCTGGCCCTATGGGCACTATTAATAAGTGCAGTGCAGCTATGGCATTTCTGTGGAGTGCAATTCTGCTCAAACGAGCTTTTAAATCAAATTGTGAGAAGATTATTTGAGAGACACGGGGTTTAGGAACATGTCTGAAGCTGTAATCAGCCAAAAAGCCAAGAGTTCACCTTGCCAGTTAGTCAATTAAAGCCACAAAGTCTCCCAACAGTTTTTCCAGTAAAGTATTCCACTCTCAGAACCTGCACAGAGACTTCTTTTCATTCCTCTGCTGTTGTTTTTTCCAACCGTGCAGCACCAAAGCCTGACACTATAAATACTGTATGCTCACTGTAACACCTTCAAGTGTGACCGATTTATGAAAGGTTAGAATGTGGATTAATGCAAAATATCTTATTGTATATGGGACACTAGGAGGGTGTTCACTTCCCTGCAAACACTGGTTTACATTAGAGTACGAGATAAGAAGCGGAAAATGAATCAGAGTTCCTAATGACAGAGAAAATTAAGGCTTGGCTTCTTTGATGGTTGATAAGCGCAATAGTGCTAGTCATTAAACTGCATTTCATCACAAATGCCTACTAATAGCTCTGCTCACTATAAATGTAGCCGTCAAAGTAAATGTAACATCTGCTGATGTGCCTGGAGCTTTAGTGTTTGTTTTCTGTATTGTCTGATCTGTGTTTTAAGTCATGCGGGGTTCCATTGCTGAAATCAGATTTACTTCTCGGGCCCGGGTGGCAAAGTCAATGTTTATCTCTTCTGTAAACCACAGTACATTCTGGAGGCCTGGCCAGCAGGCCTTGTTGCTAGGGGACTATGAGGAAACTTCACCCCTCTCTCCACCCCCATTCCCCCCTCTCTAATCTCCCCCCACCACACACACACCCCTTCAAATTGCCTGAGTGTACATGCCTGGCTGGGCAGTAAACTTCCTGTCTAGAGTACACAGATATTCTGATATTAGTGCCATCAGTTTACCTCTGAGAATTGTCATGCCCATGCAAATGTACACTTAGTAGATTGTTATCTGTGATTGCTTATGGTGGGTCTGGGTGTTGGTTCACACAGGAAATATCCCTCTCTGTCCCTGTGGGCAGCACAGACAAGGGCAGGACTGACCTCTGGGACAAGCTGGGGCCAAACTGTGCCACTGGGGGACTGAGCCCGGGTCAACAAATTGGTCACTCTAGAGTTCGTAGTACTGTAACTGCTGCTCATTGCTGCTCTGCATGGTGACCGTGTGAGCAGTTATAACTGAGCCTGGAGCTTAGAGAAGCTACATGGGCACTGAATGATGCAATGTGGTGTAACAAGCTCACTGTCAGATACCAGGTGGTTGAGAGCTTTTTCATGTTTGCCTGTCACCGTTTCCAGTCAGGTATTTCTTCTAGAGAACAGACATAGTGATGTTTTATTGTTTTATTCAAGTTGATCGATTATTCTGAAGAAACCTGTTGCTATTGTCATCTTTGTTTATGTGAATCACTTTCCAGGTATCAAAGCCCTGCTGCTGACTCACTTGGGGAGTGCCACCTGTTCAGGTGCTGCCCACTCACATAATGCATACCAACAGATGCGAGTCAGAGCTCACACATGAATGGGCCAGCGTTGAGATAAGCGGGGAGGATTTACTGTGTATCAAACGTCAATAGATAAACAGGTTAACTTCTGTTTTATAGATCCAAATAGCAACTACTTCCATAGCAAGCACAATGTCATTAGGAGTTTGTGAGCTACTTTGAGGTGCAATACTTTCTCATACATAGCTCTCCCATGTGTACAGAAGTCATCTGATGGGTCAGATCACAAGAGTTAGAAGTTGACGGACCTCTTTGATGACAGAACACTAGGAATGGACACATGGTTGAAAAGGGGGCAAAGCTATTCTTAGTTTTGACCCTGTTTTACAATGTTTTAAGGCGCAGAAAGTGGTAGCTATCTGTGTGCAAGTATATAGAGGTGTATTTTATGAGCGTGTAGCTCATATTCAAAAACATTCTATTCATTCTGTATTTAAATGAGAAAATCATGAAGTTGTGATTTAAGATTTTTAAACTATCTTTGGACATTTAATAGACTGAATGGTTGATTGATTGTGAAAATGATTGTTAGTTGCAGCCCCAGTAGTACTTATTCAAAACTATTCTATCCATACTGTATTTAATCAAGAGAAAACCATGAAGTAGAAGAAAACATCAAATGTGGGCCTCTCATTTATCGACAACTAAGAATCGTCGACTATTTTAATAATCGATTCATGGTTCGAATAATTTTTTCTTTGTTTTATGTGATAAACTGAATATCTTTGGGGTTTTGACTGTTGGTTGAACAAAACAAGCAATTTGATGGGCATTTATCACTCTTTTTTTAGACGTGTCGTAGACCAAACAATCAATCAATTAATGGAGAAAGTAATCAGCAGATTAACTGATAATGGAAATAATCGTTAGTGGCAGCCCTACATTTCAGACAGCTGAAAAAGATCGCACTGTAGTGGTGGCTGCAACGAGCGATTCTTTTCATTATTAATTAATCTGCCAATTATTTTCTTTTAAATTATGAAAAATGCCCTTTCGCAAAAATTCAAATAGCTTGTTTTGTGCAACCAAAAGCCAAAAATATGTTGTAATCACATTTGAGTATGAAACTGTGAACTTTTGGCACCATACGAAACTAGAGCGGCATAAGGTTTGCATCAGTGCTGCATCTTCTGACTTCCTGCTCCCCTGGATGAATTAGCAGGTTATAACAAAAGTGTCTTAGAACAAACTCAACCTTTGTCCAGAGAATGGACTTCTGTTTACACAGACATAAATTCCACCTATTGATGGTCACTTAAGTCCACGTTAACCTGCTTCACCATACGCATATTCTACATTTTTGCTGTGATGTGTTTATAGAGAAGGCTATAAACTGCTTGCGCTTCATGGACTTTTTTTTTCCTTTTACACAAAGACAGGCTTTAATGGAGCTAATGTGATTGTCTCTGGAGCGAGGTGATGGATTCCTGCACATACTTTAATCTATTAGTCATCCTTTTTTCCTTGCTCTTTTTATTCTCTCCCTCCTAGAGTTGTCTCGTGAGTCACCGCTCAGCTTCTTTGTGAAGAGCCTTAGGTGAATTTGAAAAAAAGCTAAGTTAAATAGCCCTCCTGTACACAAATCTCAGAATTCAATTTGGTGGATTGACGTTCAAATTCAGGGTCCTTGCTCATCCCCCAATAACATGCTGTATGATTCACAATGGTGTTGTGTTCATGTGCAGTGGCCAAACCACAGGGCCCACCTCAACCTTTCAACATAAACAAATGATGTGTCACGCTGCACCTGCTTACAACTTTTCAACCCTTCAAACTTTCAGCAGCTCTCCCTCTCTTTCAGTAATGAAAACAATCAGCCCATTTTCTTGTGGTCAGCATCAACGTCAGGTTGTCAGTCATTTCACCAACATGCGGTTGCGGATTGACTGCCGGGAAATTCATTAAAACTGTCGTCATCGCAGACTGTTTTTGTTCTTTTTTTTTTTTTTTTGTCTCTGAAGGTGAATGTCACCTAGCCTGCTTGTGACACAGTGTCACACTCATCCAATCAGTGAAGCGTACCTCCTGAGGAAACTCAAGAATTTGTGTCATGGAGCTGCAGCTTCCCTGAGTTATAAATATCCAGCCTAGCGGATATGCTGTGGGTCTAATCGGGTGCTGGGCCTGCTCTGAGGCAGGCTGCTGTGGAGGGAACAGTTTGAGCTGAACCCTGCATGAAGCGTCTGTATTGTCTCGAGCTTCCTGTGCTCCCTGAGAGGAGGGGGTCGCCGCTTTTCACACGCTCCCACACATACACTGTATGCGCGCTTGTGTACTCTGTTGTATGCATGTGTGTATTCTTCAGTGTGTGCGTGCAGTTTTTGTGGCTTAACAATGTGGTTTTCACACTGAGCGATTTCTTGTCTAGCTGCTTTAAATTGCCATGGAAGTCATTCTCTTCATTTTCTATCATTCAGCTTTACGATGACGAATGTATCTGAGCTTGGCTTCACTTTGGATTTCTTTGCAGTGTTGTAGCAAGTGTCAGACTTGCACTTTCACTCGACTTAAGCTAGGTTGTACTTATCTTCATCATCTAACACAGAATGTCAGTGTAATTTATCACTCAAGGAAAGTCATGCATGGTCACCCCCTGTCGTCATGGAATTGCAGCCTTTTTCTGTGAAGCAGAGAGAATTCACTGTCCTGTCGAGGTCAGCCTCCAGGAATTTGAATTGTAAAGTACCCATCATTTCAAATCATATTAAATTAAAGTTTCATTTAGGACAAAGTGTACATGATGTCTCATCTTGATGATAAATTGGGGTATGTTTGTTAAATTACAATTAGGTTAAAAAAAAACTAATGCCAAACTAATCTTTGACATACGATTTCACTGATTAACTAATGATATTACAGAAGACGTTTGTTGCAGGACAGTGTTGCTGTTCTGTTTTGTATTTTTCCGTTTTCAAATTTCACTTCATCATTGTTTTCCTTAAGGTCTAATAGCCATCTGATTACTCAGTGCCACCATAAATTAGGAATTTGTTCAATTAGACAAGATAATCGACCTGTCCTTTCAAGCAGAAAGCAGGTACTTCACTGTAATAGAGCACAAACGATTAGTCAATTAATCAATTAGTCGATCACCAGAAAAATATTTGATAATCTATCCATCGTTCCAGTAATTTTTCAAACAAAAATTGTTTTGGCTCCAGCTTCTCTAATGTGAGGGTTTGCTTCTCTCCTTTGTCATATATCATAGTAAACTGAATATCTTTGGGTTTTTGGACTTTTGGCCACACAAAACAAAACATTAGAAGGCTCTGAGAAGTTGTGACTATTTTTTTACATTATATAGACTAAATGAGTAAAATTAATCATATTATTAATTATTAATAATAATGAATATAATCATTTGTTGCAGCCCTACATCTGACTACTACGTAACACCATAAATTAAGAGTTTATTTATTCAATTAGATAAGACAGTTTAGCAGTTATCATTAGCTAATGGTTGTTGGGTTTTTTTGGCTTTGAAAAGTTAAGCAGGAAATAGAAATTGGACTAATTGTGCAATACACCAACTTTGTGCTTCGTGATTGACAAAGAGACAGGACGATCACTGATTGGTACAGTATTTAAACTATGACATCAGTTGCGCTTCTCAACAGTGGCAGCTGTTACGCAGGTGCTGCCACCTCCTGTGGTTGTGGGAGGCAGTGGTGTTGGTAAGGTCAGAGGAAGACGCATGTTGTTGACATTTCAAATGATTCATATTTAAGTCATTTGTGTCGCATTTCAAACAGCAGCTGTGGGCGAAACATGTTTGTTCCATCCTCCAGCCGGTCATGGGCTTGAGTCCTTAAATATCATCGGAGTAAAATGGCTAAACTCCTGAATGTAGCATGGAAATAAAGAAGAGTAGTGGTCCATGAACAGTGGTAGTTTACTTGGTTGTTGACTCCGACCCTCCAGCTGCATACCATCTATAATGCGATGAACTGATTAAGTTAGAGCCACAAATTACTGTGTAGTTTAGGTCACACTCAAAAACTGGATTGAATGGATTGCATAAACTCTTAAGTGACACATTTTTAATTGGTTTTCTATAGACTGCATAAGTTGAGAAAAGTCATATGTGAATGCATTAAAATTATATTATGAGTGACCTAAATTGAGATGTCTTTTGATATTGTAATCTAACACCCTCAGCACTTAACTTGGGCATTGCGTTATTTTAAAACTAAACTTCTCGGGAGCTCTTTTCCTCTCTGACAGTATGGATGTACGATATCGTAACTGTCCCACAATTGATTAAACAAAAGGATGGGCTAATAAGAGAAGCATGATATGGAGAGTCAGGTCCTACTCTGGATACAGGAGTATAATGAGGTGCATCACGTCTTTCCTTATCAGTTGGCTATGATTGAAATCATCTGTCCAATATGAAATAAAGAATCTCCCTTGGTTTGTGTGTGTGTGCAAGAGTTCATCCCCTTTTCTGTTTTCTGTTTCTGCCCATTTGTTTTATAATGGAGCTCACTGTAATTCCCTGAGGGATATGGAGTGATCACAGCCCTCTAAATGGCCCATTGATAACCTAGGTCAACTGAAAGGATGTCCTGTCATTTAGTCACAAATGCGTTCTCAGTGTACATGGCATGTGTAGAGTTTGTGCCAAGGCAATCTGGAAGAACCCAGGGTGTTTAGTGGAAGTGGAGGGGAGCTACTGTTGTCAGATAAACAGAGGGTCCCTCATTATTTTATTGTAACTTTTATTAGTTTAACTTGCCTCCACACAAGCATAATACTAACCTATCATACATACAGACTGAAAGCATAACAATAGGACAGTGTTTTACCAAATAATCTTCCGCCAAGCCCAATCATTGTACAGAGAGAGAGAGAGAAGACGGTGAAGTGGACTGAACCACTTCACCCGGGGGGTTGGAGAGTTTCCAGGGATTGTGGGTTTGGAGGGCTTTCTACACTGAGGTTACGGTCACTCCAGTCTTCCTCCTCGCTTGGTCATAGAGGTAAAACTAAGCCACATTGTGGTTGCCCATAGTGTTTATGTATACAGTGCATTTAGGCCTATGTAGTTTAGCAGCCTTAAGACATTAGTGTGGACACATGTTGATGGCGTGGTTCGTTTGTCTTGTCTGCAAGCAGGCTGCGTTCAAGAAATACCACAAAATGGCATTCCCTCCGACTGACTGAACTGAACTGAATTAAAAATAAAAGCTGGACAGAGATAGTTTTTGATTCAGCACATGGAGAAGAGATCTTGCACTCCTATGAGTGCCATCCTTTAAATACAATTCCTCCTTGAAACAATTCTGAGTATCAATTTGCAAATTCTGCTGTATAGAGCTGAAACAATTAGTTGATTCATTGATTAGTTGCTCCACAGAAAAGTAATCAATCGTAAATTATTTTGATAGTTGATTAAGTCACTTCACAACAAAGTTACCCAGTTGCAGCTTCTTTAATGTGAGGATTTGCTGTTTTTCTCTGTTTTCATATAATTGTAAACTGAATATCTGTTGTTTGGATGGTGATGGGCATTTCTTGTACAATTTTTATTATGTTTTGTAGACCAAACAATGCCTTGATTAATTGAGAAAATAATAGCAGCTCTATTTCTCTTTATAAAATGTGATTGCATCTTCTGTGTACAGTAACAGCCTTCAGCTGCTGAGCAACAGGTTAGCTACTGCGAGCGGCTGCACCTGGGAATGTTTTGAATCACAGGCCCTGAAATGAACAAAGACTGGAAATGATGTCATCTCCATGCTATCTATGCATCTCCACTGTCAAAGAGACACCTGAGTTTTAACTTTTGATTTAATGGCCATAGTTATATATGAGCTACTTACACCTGGATAAATACTTTCGGACACCCAGTGCAATTTCACATTCTACTTCTGCGTCGTAGAAGTGTAGGATCACCTTCAGTGCAACTCACTCTTTCCAGGTTGTCTTTTTTTCCCACCTTTTCTTTCCACTGTTTTGTTGTGCACACGTGCTTATTCTCAGATTTTTCTCTTGCCTTTTCACACGGCCTTCTACTTACTCTTTCCCCAACTCCATGTCTCTCTACATCCCCCACCCTGCAGTCATACACATAGTGTATTCAAGTCTAAAGCCTCACCCTGTGTCATGCAAGCTGTTAGTCCCCCCTCTCATTTTATCTCCCTCCCTTTTCCTTCTCTCTTCTGCCTCTTCCTCAGTATGTTTGGATAGATCTAAATGGTGTGATTGTGACTGCTCTGTCGGCCGTCTGCCCTTCCACGTCTGCCTCTCAGCGTCTTTGGAAAGTCTGACGTGAGCAGAGGGAGAGGAAGAAGGGAAAAGGCAGAGCGAGAGAGGGGAAAGTTCTTTTGAACAAGGCATGGCGGCCCTCCAGCGAGCCAAGTCTAGCGTTAGGAGTCAGTCTAAGCTCCAGCCTGTTCGTCTTTTCTCTACCTCTGTCTATCTGCTCTCAGTCTTTATTTCTCTCATTCTCCCACACTGTCTTTTTAGACAACCTATTCCCTGCAGATCATCCCATCTTCGACTCGCTGTCTACAATTTCTCACGTTGAATCGACCCCCTCCCTCTCTTTCTCCCTCTCAACCTCGCCCTCTCCACCCTAACCTGTTCCTTTCTCTCCTGGGCTAGTAGATGTGGAGTCAGGGTGGGGGTGCTGGTCCACAGGAGAGACAAAACCTCCAAATCTAGGCCTCTCATTTACCCAGGAGGTGTCGCATTGCGTTTGAGGCGCTTCATAGCGGTGTCACATGTCGTGGCATTCAAAGAGCCGGGGTTTAAGAATGTGGGTCATTTGAAGTAGAGGCACTAAAGTGTGTTGTTTGCCAATGAATGGGGCCTTCTCACATTGACATGGTGAAAAGCGTGTGAATAAACACCAGCGCCTAGGGGCCACACTAAAGTGTTCGGCTGTATTCTTCCCAGTACCCCACCTATACAAGCCTGTTATTATCTAGCACATGAATGGATTTCTGGAATCACATTTGATATGGGCACCGCGCTGGTGTTAGCTGAGATACCTTAGCAAACCCTTTCTGTTACACCCACAGTGGAGGGAAACAGAATCTCTGCTTTTTAAACCCTCTCCGACAAGAAAACCAGATCATGGAGTAATTAAGTTTGGTCGCCTGTTGCGCTGTATGTAGTTAGTGTATAGCTCTGCAGCCTGCACACACAGGGTTGTTTTGCCTCTAGTTCTGACCGGCTGGATGGCTCCCTTAATTGCTTTCCCACGGCAGATGCTCAGATCAGATGGTTCAAATTAAGTCGTAGATTGCTCACACAAGGTTTCCTATGAAGATAGACTCTCCTCTTTATTGTCCTCTTTACTTCATCTAATGAGTTGGAGTGGGCGAGTCTGTATACTGTGGATAAACAAAAATAATGCAAAGCTTTTGTCTTTTTTTTCTCCCCTCTTTCTCTCCCTCACCTTGATGATTCAGGTGTTGGTGGTGGCAGCGCTCCTCGTCGGGCTGGTTTGTCACGCAGCAGATCTTCCAGCATCTCAGTGGTCCAGCGATGAATCCAAAAACCTCACCCTTCGACGGCACAGAACATGTGTGGAGAATGAGCAGTACCTCCACCAGGGACTCTGCTGCCTCAATTGCCAGGCTGGTAAGGAGAATCACATTAAGTAGAGTATACAGTGGCCATTACAGCTCCAGCTGTAACCAAAGTACGTCTGCTGCAACATTTCAACCTGAAACTCCCTCTGATCAAGCAATTGTATCGTTTCCTGTGTCCTAAAACATTGATCTGTGTCTTCTAATATGACAAGATCTTAGTGCATGCTAGAGCCAGCATTTAGAAAGGCATTTTGGGTGGAAAAATAAACTGAAGTCAAATGTCAAACCCATAACCTGAACTGTATCTCAAATGAGTTTTTCAAATATTCTCTGCCTGGTCTGGAAAGAATGCATGATGGCCAGGAGCAGAAGGCAAACTCAGAGTGAAGCACAAAGTGAAGTGAAAGAGTGCAGAATATAAAGCAGGGGATATTTTTAAGTACCTACCTTTTTTAATTGGCTATGTAAAGAATTTGGTACGGCTGTTAATTATTTTATTTATGTTTTTTTAGCTCAGAACATATTTAGCCAATTACTGCACGCTGCTACTAGCTGATTGAATTATTTCATTTGCCATTCTGAATTCTAAGAAATATTTTTATTTGACAGAGGTCTGGTTTTGGTTTTGGTTCACATTCATCACCAGAAAAAAGTACAGCTAATGCTTTATTTCTAAAACACATGCCCCTTAATCGCCCGCCCCTTAATTTAAAACCTTATGGTTACTTTTACCATGTTGTTTGTGTCAGTCACCTTCCGGCCTACAAATCTAGCGATGGATGACTTGATTATTTTTTATACCTAAAATCTTCGGCAGTGTTCACAAAGACAGAGACAAAAGTTATTTACAGGAGACAGATGATTAATGGATATTAAGTCAAAAAACCGAGCATCACTGCCTGGTTGGGACACTGGCCTGTAGAAAAGTCTTTGTTTCTCTTAGGTATTATGTTTTTCCCACTTTTGTGATTCTGTTTTCTTGTGTTCTTGCCAGTTGGTCAGTTGTTACCACATCCTTAAAAGCCACTGTGACCACATAATGCTATGAAATGTTAGATTTTTGTTTCTTTTCGTCAGCATGAGCTTTTATTTAGCCAAGCTACTAAAGATGTATTTGCCTCTGTTGCATTTTTCCCATTCTCTTCTGTGTCTTTTTTTTCATTTGTGCATCAAATAAATCCTGAATGAGAATCAAGTGGTTTTATTCATGGCATGCGTGAACTGGGTAGAAAAATGCGAAGCATGGCAATCGACCAGTGTAGGGGGTCAAATCACTGTGTAGTTCAGTGAATCGGTTCCTTTGCTCCTTCTAGTCCCCATGAAATGCATACTTTAACTTCCTGGAAAACTGTCATCTCGTGTAAAACAGTAAATCATGGACAAGTAAAGAAAAACTCAAAAGCCCGTCCCTCCACACTTTTATCAAATCAAACTGTCCTTCTCTTCTTAGCTGATATCTCATTGGTTTACAGTTTAGAAGCACAGTGTGAACCCTCACTGTGGTATGTCCTGTCCCAACATCCTCCTTCAACAGGAAACACATCACATTAATGACGTCAAGATTCACAGGACTTGAGTTGCCTGTATTTTGTGTATATTCACATCTTGACTTATTGCATGATTGTCTTCTTGTTTCATTTGCAGGAACCTTTGTTCATAAGGCATGTGAAGGAGACCAAGAACAAGGGACTTGTCTTCACTGTGAGCATGGGCAGACCTACACGGAGCACTCCAACGGGATGAACCGCTGTTTGCCCTGTACACACTGCCGCTCAGGTAACGACAATGTCAGCATCTTGACGTGTGTTTCATAGTATCATCATTTTGATTGAGTCAGTGGGACGGATTCATGCTAATCCTTTTGAAATGATAGAATAGTTTGTCTTGCCAAACTTCAGACGTCTTTGTTTGTCTGAACAGTCCAAAACCCAAAGATGCTCAGTTTACCATTAGACAAAGAAAATCTGAAACTATTCACATTTTAGAAGCAGGAACCAGTGAATTTTTGTGTTTAAAAAAAAAAAATTACTTAAATTAAAATTATTCATGATACTAGGGTTGGGCAATATGACGGTATATAGCGTGTGACGGTTGAAATGTGTCCACCTGTAGAGATTTGGCAACACCGTTTCCACCGCGGGATCTATCAATAGTGTCTCTGCTATATATTCGGGGCAAGTTCTGTAGCAAATCAAGGCTGGATTCTCGCGTGAGCTCACAAGGTAACGTGATTTGGGCAGCAGGACTGCTTGCCATGTTCTCACGTGACATGAGAGCGACAGTTGGTGGCGGAAATGCACCTCTGAGCTGGTTTGCCGACCACCACAGACGAAGAGAGTGACAAGAAAACATGGAGGAGGAGGAGAGTGAAATTGTAAATACAGAGCATGAAATTTAAACCATTTCTTAATTGAATTTATAGAACAATTACTGTATTGTGATATATACTGTTACCATGATATAAAATTACATATACCGTGATAGAAGATGTTGGCCACATCGCCCACCCCTAACAATTACCTTTCTGTAGAATTGACTTATCAATTGATCATCTAACTGTTAACCCATTTATGTGAAAGACGAGTAAAGGTGACTATAAAAGACATCTCTCATTGTAATGGGACCACTGCCCTATAAATATGTGTTCATGGACAACCATAATACGTACGTCACGTCAGGTTGAAGCAGGAAATAGCTTTGTCAAATCTGAATACTGAAAATAAGTCCCAGGTATTAAAAAAATAAAAGACAAGAAATGAACTGAAATACCCTTTAATTGCAAAGTTGAGTCTTCTGTAATCCAGTCAGTCTGAGATATATTGTTTGGGGAAAGTTGATACCTTTTTGTCTGCGCCCCCGCCTTTCAGATCCACTCATGAAAATGTGATCTTATGATGTTACACAGAGTAGTAGGGCGTGTCTTTGTTGTTTTATTTCGTGGGCTGAATGTGAGCGTGTTACCGGTCTCAGGGGACCTGCTTGTGTGTCTGTCCTACCTGGCTGAACTGGGTGTGGCTGTGTATCATTGTTTCCCACACTGGGCGTCTTTGTGTCCAATGAAAGGCTGGAGCTACAGAAAGGAGACTACTACTGTTACATAGGATGTGTTTTGTGCTCATTCATTGCAGATTTTAAGATAGAGCTTTGTGTGTTTTGCTCTAGTTTTAACTTATTTACAACCATATAATAATTGACTGGAACGCAATGAATGAATTATTTATGGTTCCAGATATGGTTTTGCATGTTGTCTTTCTAAAACAAGGCGTTATGATGAATGTTGTGGAGGGTATTTCACCTGTGAAAGTCATCTAAAGTGGCGGTTTTTTATTCAGAACATGTTGTTATTCATTTAATGTATGATTCAGAATAGGTCAGCTGCATAAATTACATAGATTTGACAGGAAGTACACTGAAAAAGCTATTCATATTCAGATTGGGCTTAACAAACACTAGACTCTTCACTCCTTGCATGCCCCACCCCCAGCACACAGACTTATACAAAGCAGCTGCCAATTTAATAAAAAATAACATAATCAAGAAATTATAGTGTATTCCTCAAAACACCAGCTGCCTGACTGGTAGCGGAGGATTTACTTGTTGCCATTCTGACACTTCTGAATGTGTGTTGTTGTTTTTTTAATGGAGGTTTGGGTTTACCCTGACTCACATCTTATTTAAAGCTTTGTTGCTCCATCCTGCATGTCTTACATTCCAATGAGCACTGAGTGTAATTGTGTAACAAAACTAATAACCGTGATTTGTCACTACACTGAGCTACAATACCACTCTATCCTACACCACATAGAAATGTTGCTTCTTTGGTATGAAGGAAGCGGAGTGCTGCGTTGTTTACAGCATGTAAAAGTCACTGAACAATGTCATCGGCATGTTCAAAAGTCCAACAAAGTCAGCTTTGTTTTAACTATTATTGTTTGTACAAATTATACTCTCAGGCCTTTTTTCTTACAAGGAACTTTTTTTTTTTTTTATCAATAGGACCAGTGTGAGAAACTTGAACCCATGAACATTTTTAACATAATTTGTTTTTTTATGGGATATATTTTCACAGTTATTTGTTGTTCTCAAATTTTTGTGTGTTCTACGATAATTAAGGGATGATGCTGTGCTGCAGGGCTGAGCGTTTAACAGCCATGCAATAAATGAAATTGTCTGAGTGTCTCTAGCCCGTCTTTAGAAATAAACAACACCCCCCAAAAGGAAATTGTTTTGTATTGGAAAATTGTCATTAAATTTTGATTATTATATGCCATTAAAATGATAACAATCAAACCCTTTGTCCCTATAACTTGGCATAAGTAGCAGCTAAGTAAATCAGTAGTGATCTTTATGTCAGTATGGACACCAGCCAGAGAAAAGCTCAAAAAACATGTTGCTTTGTCGTTCCATATATAGTCTTGCACCATGCGAATGTAGCATACATCACAGCTGTGATATCTACAGGCCCATTCTGCCCAACTGCACTCATTATGATCATTAGATTGATAATTAATGGCAGGACAGACAAAGAATTCAGTGTGGAGAGAAATGTTTGCGAGCAGATGACTGATTGTGGACTTTGTATCCTGGGTAAAGTCGTAATCCTCCCCTGTGGAAAATTTAGGAGAACCTGGTCATAAATTTGCACTAGAAATAAATATCTGTATCTATAGCTATAACTTTTACAGAGTTCTTAAAAACTCACACAAAAAAAGCACATCTTGCTACAAAATTAGCTGAATTGTCTGAATAAAATTGTAGGAAAAAATAGTGTGGAAGAAGATGACAAGATAGTGCTCACATTTAGTAACCAAACCAACCACTGTAATGTTTCCTTAATTGGAAAGCATGGACATCACATTTCTGTGAAAGGTCATTCTGCGGAGGTGGGCTGCTGGTTTGTTATTCATTTTGATCGCATCTTAAAGGCCAGGGCTACTGTCTCTTTAGGTCTCAATTTAATAAATGAACCATTCCAGATTCTCCATCCCCTCATTATCCGGAGAAAGACAAAATTGGAAACCCAATTATCTAACTTATCCTCTTTTTTGCAAAACATTACCATATAACTTGCTAACGGCCTTCAAATTAGCTGAGAAGTCCACCATGTTCTCTCTCTTTTAACACATGCCAATGGTCACAGGTTTATTATGAGTCTACTTATAAAACTTGTTAAACACTTTACTAAGTTAAATCACAAGTTGCTCCATCACTTATTTTAAGGACCTAAAGCTGTTTTACAAGTTACACACTGAGATTACCTGTAATTTGTTTCTTGAGTTGTTCACATAGAATCTGTGGGGATCACTACTGTTGTTAATGATAGGCTCTCTGCCAGTGTGCCTGCTTTACACAATGGCTTTAATTTTATGATACAAAGACGAATATAAAACAAGATACATACTGCCTCAGTGCTCCTGTCTGTCTGTGTATCGTTGGCTGAAACATCATTGTATTTAATGACACAAAATGTGTTTTAAATAATCATAGCGTTTTGTTTTGGTAACTTGTTTCAGTGTGTAGATTAGTCTCGTGTTTATTTTATTTTATTTAATTTATGTCCCTGGCCCTCATTGTCATATTATATTATATACACAAACAAACCCATTTCTGCCATTTCATCTTTCTCACAATGTTTACTGTCCACAGATGAGATTGAAACTGCATCCTGCACCACAACTACAGACACCAGGTGCCAGTGCAAACCGGGGACCTTCTGTGTCCCGGATCAGGCCTGCGAAGTCTGCAAGCGTTGCGCCAAGTAAATGTCATTTACTTCTTTCCTGAAATAGTTTTTCAGTTCCACACGTCAACCCTGTCGCCAGACAAGGCTGTTAATATTTGGGCGATTCTATGAAACTCAGGAACGGACGTTTTTTACGTCCCATGCCAACATAAAAAAAATTCTAGCCTTCTACGATATCTGCGCCTGGCAACTACAGTTAGGGAACTATGGCTAAGGTATAGTTAGGGTTAGCCAACAACAACACTTAGTTATGGTTAGGTCAAGACCAAGGGTTATGCTCTTTTTTTGTATGTTTTACTATTACTTGAATTTTTTTTTCCTTCAAAATTACAGGTGTAAATCAGGGGAAGAGGAGGTGAAGAAGTGCACCCCCTTTTCTAACACAGAATGTCGAAAACGGGATCCGTCCCCTACCAAAACCTCCCTCGCCCTTCCTCCACCGACTCCTACTTCTTCACCAGACATTGGTAACTTCACTGCACTGTTTCATGCAAAGCAAACTGCAAACGTTGGATGCTATTTTAAACTTAATTGTACATTTTCACTGATTTATTTCTGTTTTTTCCAGTCACTCCTATATGCATTTTCCTGGCCATCACCATCATCATCATCATTGCTGTTGGACTGGCTCTGTATTGGTTCATAATCAAGCAGCATTCATGTGAAAAACCATGTGAGTTGACATCGTGTACTTTACCTTTGCAGTGCTGTTTTGCTTATTGACGGTGTATTCCTAATGCTATTTGTCTGCTTTTAAACAGGTTCAGAGAGCCATTGTGATTCCAGTGAAATAGTGAAGATTCCTATTGTAAGTTATTGTTTTGAGTTTGATTTCTTTCATGTTGTGTAATTGGTTATTCTTGTGTGTTAGCAGTCACAGTTAACATAGATAATCTGTGGTACAATATGTCACTGTTTACCACCCTCCACTTTTTTTTTATCTGGTCAGGACGAGAGTGGAGCCACAGCAGAAGAGAGGCAGAATAGTCAGAACGCAGGTCTAGAGGGGGAGGAGTCCCGCCCGGAGTCACGGCCCCTGCTGCAGGAGACCCAGCCTGGGATCACCAAGGCCTCCCCTCCCCTGGAAGATGAGGACCGAGGACTAGGAGACAGTTTGCCCAACACCACTAGTTCGTCTCAAACTAGCCTGTCAGCCCTGCCCACAGCAGCTTCCTCTGGTAACACCCCACACCAGAGCCCCATGGCCTTCAGACTGCCAGCTGCAGACATGGTGAGGGGAAACTTGAGGAAAAAAGCATCAGAAAGATCTGAAACGTCAAATCATTTGTGTTTAATTCAGATATTTCATTTTCAAATTGACCATTATATATATGTTTCTTCACTCATGTTGCAGGATGATCCTCTGCGACATCGATTGGTGCCACTACAAGGTAAGATTCCTGCTGTGGCAGGGTGAGATTTCCCCTCTGCAAAACCTTTTTTTGTTTTTTGTTTTTTTACACGACATTGACATAAAAGGCAGCTGTACACAGAAAGCAGCACCGTTTAGTACAGTTCGTGTCAGTCCACAGGGAAGTCAACAGTATCTCCACAAGATCTCACATTAGCGGCTTGATAGATGAATAATCTCATGACAGTCAGGCCACATCTAAGCCTTCAGGGGGCTGGAACATGCTGTGTTTTTTGCTGTTTTTTTCTCATGCTAGATTAAAGATGACATGGCTTCACAGGTTTGTTTGATCCTCTGTTAAAAATCTTATCTATGCATCCCCTGGAGGAGAATGCACTGATTGTTCTTATACTCATTGGAACAATGTATATACGGAGTCCAAGCATTAATTGCCGTATGTTTTTTTTTTTTTTAAAGCATTTAACTTAGCTGCAAGTTAGTGCAAACAATCCATTATAGGTCTATTGTGAGAGAATACAAAGAGGTAAAATGGCATATACACATTTCATCCAGAGCTTCTGTGTAAGCAACATTGTGTCACTTTGTGTTTCACAATCTAAATTTGATGTATTTATCTGTTTTTTCAGGGTCTGAAAAATCTCTGAAGAAGAGCTTTGATTTGTTTGACGAGTACCTGGACGTGCGGATCCATAACAAGTTCTTCAGAATGATTGGGGTCAGTGACAACCACATTCGGATTGTGGAGAATGGCGCCCCTGGTGACAAAGTGTATGAACTGCTGAAGAACTGGATGCAGAGGCAGGGACTAAAAGCAGACATCAACGACCTGTTAGATGCTTTGCTAAGTATGGACCAGCGACGCTCAGCTGAGAGCATCGCCTCTACAGCCCTGCAGAGAGGCTACTACAAGCACGCAGACACACCCTGAAGACTGAAGCAACAGGACTGCAAATGAAGTAAACACAAAGTACTTAATACGAGAAAAACTAAAAGCACAAGACGCTATCGGTGGACATTGTGCCTCATGAACAGGCTTACCTCTTTGTGGCTGACCAGCCATGTATGCAAAAGCCAGTAGTTTTAAAAAGAAAAACACAAAAAGGGGAAGGTCGATCCGTATTGATCAGAGCTCCGAGGAGGTTGACTACTTGCCAAATGCGGAGGTGTAATAATGAAAATGAAGCATAAGTTGTGTGGTCAAATTTTACAACATTACCACCAAAGACATAATATGTCATGAAGGTGTCAACTTCCACATGCAGAAATGGCTGCATGTTTTAGGCTCTAATGAAGCAACATGTATCCAAATACTGAAAGCGTAGAAGTCTCTGGGCGTGTGTCACTCATCTGGTCTACCCAGATCACAATAACACTACCTGGAGACAAGGATATACACTGGTTTGTAGGAGTGGCATTAGCTGCGTCACTAATACTGTGCCTCTTTGTTGCACTGACCTCTGGCACATGTAGAATTTAAAACTACAATCATGCTATATTTGTTGTTTTGTAGATTTAGGCTTCTCTGAAACCGCATGTAACAGTTCATGAACATTTTCCTGACGAATGATGGGAAAATACTGCCCTTTTGATAGTATGTGCAGCCTTACTAATCAAAAACGTTAATGCCATTTGATAATCGAAATTCATTTAGGTCTAATTTTTTGTTATGATTTCATTATGTTCATAGAGTGTAGTGATTCGAAAAGTGTCATGGATTTTTGTACAATCAAGTCACATTGGAGAGATGTTTTCAGTCTTTGTCGTCCGGTCTTTTATATGTTCAGTGTTATTACACACACACACGTGACATTGTAGAAGGAATTTCACAAGCTGTTTCTTTTGGAGCAACTGTTAATAGTGTAGTAAAATGTTCCCATAATGTTTCCATGTAACTTGGATAACTTCAAGGTCATTTTATTTATTGACATATTTATTGCAATGAATAATAATTATTACTTTCATTATTTATACCATTGCCAAAAACGACCCTGTAAAACAGGCACACGCTGTGTTTGTGTTGTGATACCACGTTTAGCTACAGGGCAAAATGACTGACATCAATTTTTTTCAAGGTGTGGTTGAAACTTGCAGCGTTCACTTGAACTCTGTCTGCTTGCTGCACTCTGGTCCACACTGTCAATGTGTCAATGTTACATATGTGCCGTTTCCACTGAGGCCACATTCAGCACAGCGTTTCACAGCTTTCGTGATGCTAAATGCGAGAAGAATGTGTCATTTCAAATTGGAGCGGAGGTGACACCAATCTTAGAAAAATGGGGACTGACCTGTTGGAGTCCAGCCGTTAAAGTGAACCGATCTGTACATGACGGCCCCTGCCATGGGATGCAGGTACGGATTGTTTTGTCGTGGTTAGACTCAGACAAGATGAAGGAAACCTTTTCTGGATTCAAAACGAAGCTCAAAATGTATTTCCCTAATTCTGTCACGTACATACAGAAGCCCAGAGAGCATATAAGCCTCTATATGTATATATGCAGCTCTATTAACAAACGTGAAGTAAAATATAGTGAACACCAGCCAGAGTGGTTGGCTGTTGTGACATTTTGAACTAGATTTTGCCCATTTTTCTGCAGTCTCCTATGTATAAAGGAAAGAGTTACAGAGTTAAGAGTTATATATTATTGCTGAAGAACGATGCTACAGTGCCGGCACTGCCATCTATTGACAGACAATGAAAACAGCCTGCATCAATTTCTAGGGACCCTATACACCCATCTCTCACTTCATATCCTCCCTTTATCTTTTTCTTTAACAAATCCATTTCTCAACTCTTAGCCTTTTTTGTTTTTAAAATTCCTTTTGGCCTTTCCTGGAGTAGCATAGCAGTGAATAGGCTTCAGTGCATGTCTTTTTTTTCTTTTTATATAATTTCTGTGTTTTTACTTTTACATATTTAATGTCTTCAGCTGTTCAATTAACTACCTTTTTACTTGTGTAAAAACGTTGTGTCCAGCGTTGCCGTTAAGCCATCTCCCCCCCAGTTATTGTTTGCTTGTCATGGATTTCAGATATAAATTATGCAAATACATCAAAGCTGTTTTTATGTAAATTTCAAATAAATGTTTTGTACAGATAACCCGTCTTTGAATGGTTTGAAATTACTGATGTTTTAATGTTTAGTTACACATATGAATCACCCATTGTGCAGGTCAAACATTTATATGGTATTATTAATTTTAACCGGTGCCATGACAGGTCCCAAGATGGAAGTATTATGTATTTTTGAAACGTACCACTAACTAAAAGAAGAGGATAACAAATGGTCTACATCCTCAGACTTCATAATCTTGGTATTAAAAGAGTTATCTCGGGTCAGAAGGGTCATTATCGGTTACATGTGTTGTATTACATATAATATTTACTTATACGGTAATATGGACTTTAATACAGCTAAGAAGTACATGCATCCAATCATTAAAATATGATTATGAACAGGGCTGGAGTAAGGATAGTACCTTAAACTGTATAAGGTATACATATGTTTTGTTACAAACAATTAAAGTTAATTGTTTACCCACTGTTTCACCGAACAAGGTCCCTCTGAAAACCTGCTGCAAGAACAAAAACACGCTGAACAGGTGACCCCAGACAAAAAGCTTTTATTCTCTATTTGTGGTTTGTCTATCAGACTTTAAAACTACTACTCTTCAAAGTTTTGGCACCCAGCCTCAAGTGCTGTTTTCATGAGAGACATTTTGACTTGTCTCTTGCCATAACAGGAAAAGCACAGGTGTAACCAATAACATTAATGATAGCTCTGCTCAGTTGAGCCAGCATGCACAAATGCAGGGCGCTAGAACTTGTACACCTACAATAGAATGCAGCCATTATTCATGTTATTAGTTACACCTGTGACAAGTCAAAATGTCTGCCATGAAAACATATATTAAAGCCATCATGTGCCTCTTAAAGCAGCTTGGAAAATGACAAATATTACCAGCTGACCTGGCAAAAGGTGTGGTTCTTAGTATGAATTTGGGCCTGCGCAACCCTGTCTCCTCGAAATTACATTTATATTCTGGGCAGTATAGGAGGTTAGCAAAATGTATTTGGCAAAACAAACCCAGGCAAGCCTAACAGGCCTCTTTCACAGCAGACATGCTGACATGCCATAGCAGGAAAACCACAGGTGTAATTAATAATATTAATATGGGCTGCAATCCATTTAGCTTTACCTATTCCAGGAGGGAAATTGTCTCCCAAGTGTATATTTATACCAATAGCCTTTAACTAACACTAAAAACAATATCACTGAGACAAAGGATGTGTTGACTCTCTAGTGCATAACAAGAATTGTCTTTCTTTGCAAGTGTAATAAATGCTCAAAGTATTTAACCTCAGAGTGGTTGGTGCTGAGATACACTAGCATGTTAAAAGAGAGAGTCCTGCAGTGACAGAGAGCAGGAGGAACAAACTGAGTCAGAAGATCATTATGCATAAAATTTGATATATATTTATTTATATTAATACATGTACATAAGTATAAGCGTAAGAGTGTACATAATACAGTTGCCCAGAATTTACAAAGTACGTTTTGGGTCAAGGTAAATAAGGTTTATTATTATTATTATTATTGGATTGACAAAAAAAATCTCTACATTTTGACGTATAACAGCAACAATAATCAGTGTGTTCGTACAGTCATAGGAGACAAATGCAAAACACAAATACAAACACGCACACTTCACATTAAAGGCGCTGCACCGATTTTACACGTCAAAGTCTGTTTACAGGTCTTGGGGAGTGCTACTGCATATGTGGGGGGAAAAAAAGTTGTACAACATATTGTTGCCATTTGAAATGTCTTGCGGACGGCTGAGTGCATCAAGCATAAGTCATGAGTTCATTGTGGATAAAGCAAATCTACAAAAGGCTATAAACTACATTCAGAGGTAGATGTCGTTATCACAATACACAGAGTATAAAGTATAGGGCCATAACAGCTTCAGTATAAGTCCTGCCTGCACTCTCTGTATATGGCCTTTAATTTACTGGCCAGCAGGTAAAAATAAACATCAGCGTTGTTAGTGCTCAACTGTGTTTTTTCTCTTTCATTTTTTATTTTTGTTGCAAGGTTCAGGCCATTGTAAAAAAAAAAAAAGGCAAGGTTTTCAATGTTAGTGAGTGCCCCTCTGCACACCATTTGTGGAACATCTCGTTAGTCTTTGTCTGTGTTTCCTGTTTTATTTTGAAGTCTAATCTTTCCTGTCAGTTCAGTTCCTGCCCTCGTGTCTCTCCTGTCCACACCTGCATCCACTCACCTGCCCCTGACTGTGTCTTCATCCATCCCCTGTTATCACTGCTCCTTGCCAGATTGTCTTTGTTCTCCCACGCGTGTTCATCTCTTTCCAGCATTCCTAGTGTTAGTTTCTCTGTTTTTTTTGGACTTCGCTTTGTTTTCTGGTTTTTGGATTCTGCCTACTCCCTGCCTGGATTTGTTTGCTTGTTTGGACTGATCTCCCGTGTACGACTGCCTGACCTTCAAGTAAAGATTTAGCCTTTTTGGAATCTTTCCTGTGTACTGTGTGTCTCTCTGCGCCTGAGCCAAGAAATGTTATAATTTGAAGTGACTGGCCTTATTTCTTAAAGTAAGACGTTGGATGTAACTGAGGAGATTTTCTTTTTTCCTCACTGTAAAAACACTATTCTCTGTGTTATCATGGCTGCATTTTCGCCGTCTCTGTCTCTTGTAATAAGGGTAAAAATTAATTTGAACTCTTCTCAGTACCCCATCAGAATAATAGAAATGATTACATTCATCATCGTCAAGAATATTGTTTTTATGGTCTCTGTGTTCTGTCTCCTGCTCTCCTGTATCCTTAAATGCGTCCGTGGGTTCCCTTGAGGAAAACATGTTTGATCTCTGCACACAGTGTTTCCACCCGGCTTCAGTGCGATGTATTAGACCCCTGCAGAGTGGCATGTTGTCATCTGTAGCCTGTGGAGGAGAACTTTTCATCAGTACATACATTCACTGCTGAGAAATGTGACCAAGAACAGTGAAACATGACTCTTTTCATTTTACGTTAGCACATTATTTTTATCAATTAGTTAGATGGATACCACTTTCATATCTGTCCATTAAATATAAGGCCTCAGCAGCCCGCCAATTAGCTTAGCTTAGCACAAAGACTGCCTCTGTCAGAAAGTACAAAAATCCGCCTTACAGCAACTCACACAAGCTCACACAAGTGATCAGATCAGAAATCTGGTACTGCAACTTGACTTACTTTTGGAAACTCTGTATCTTGTTGGTGGATTGTTTGTAAAGGTTTTGCAAATGTTAATGAGTTGACTGTTGGATCATTTTGGTCTTCTTTTCTTTCGTTTTGTGGCCTGTTTGTCGCAGCTCTTACTTCATTCTCTGCGCCTTCATGGAGCTTGGGTGTATCTGCCGCTGGGATGTCCTCTCTCATCCTGAGGCCTGAGAACGACTTTTCAGTTGTAGCTGCCGTAGCTTGTATATTATTATTAGTTTCAGATCTCATTGTGGTCGTTGGGGTCTCCTCTGTACTTGGCAGTCTGCCTTCTTTCTGTGTGCTGCCTTGATTGAAGACTTTTGTACTTGATGTTGTCTCTATTGTCTCCATGTTTGCTGTAGTTGTCTCTGCTATATGCTCCGTTCTTGCAGTTTCTGTTTTCATAATTTCGAGTGAGGGAGGTGAAGGTATGATTGATTCTTCTTCTTGTTTAGTATGATTTATGCTCGTATTGTCCTGAGGTGTGTTATTAGTCGGTGTGTGTTCTGTTTTCTCTGTTGTTTCTTTGGTTTTGTCCTCAGTGTATGCAGACACTGTAGTTACTTTAGCTGTACTTTCTGCTGGTTTTATATCCATCCTCTTTGTTTTAGCTAGTGCATACAGTTCAAATGAAAAATGGATTTCTTTCAGTTTACATTTTGAGTTTAAGTTGTCCTTGATAACTCCAGTCATGGGTGGGGGGTCATCCAGCTCCTTTATGGGTATATTTACTGTTTTCCACCCAGTGTCTGTTAGAATAAGTTTTCTGTGCGTCTCCCTCTCTGTGGCTGGAGGCAATAACATGATTAAGACTTCTTCTCCCACCTCAGTGAGCATTTGTTTGTTATTGACATCCTTATTATCAGTTTTATGTGTAAGGTCTGCTTGTAGGATGTATGCTAATCTTTTCTGGTTTCCTTTTTCAATAGTGTTTGTATGCGATAGTTCTGTTTCACTTTCTCCCTCTGGGCGTCGAAGCTCTGCTTGTTTTGTGATGATCTTCCCACTGAAATCCTCTTTATTATCACCCTGAGTAGCCTTTATCTTATACTGCGGTCTGTTTATGGATTCTGTCTTCTTTCTGGAAACCAAAAAGGCTTGCCTCTCAACATTAAACCCATCATTATCATACACACTCGATGCAGCCTTTAAAGAATGTTGCTTCTGAACCCTTTTTTGCAACAAGGACTCGTCATCCAAGTTCAAATGTTCATTTTTCTTTATAATTCTGACTGCATTCTTCTGTATCTCTAATTGTGATATATCTGAAGTTGTCACTGAAGAGCTGCCAGAGTGTAGAGTAGCAGCTTGGAAAATGTCATGTTGACTGACTACAGCTTTTGAAGCCCGTTGTCCATCATACTGCACGAGAACTTTAATGTCCATCGGTCGCTGTGTGCTCTCTGTTTGTCTTATTTGTGGTTGTGCAATCTGTTCTTTGGATATTTTCTTGATGTTCACTGCGGATCTTATTTCACCCTCTTTAAAACAGCAGGAAATAATCGCAGTTGTAGCAGCACAGTGTCTCTTTGTCAGCATTTTCTGCAGTTGAACAATGGTGGCGGGCACCCAGATTTTGGGTTTCTCCAGTAAGAAAGCCTGAAAATTGTGGCCTGAGGCAGCTGTGTGAGGATGCAGTAACCATGCAGACCCTGAATCAGGGTGATCTTTTATTATATCCAAGGCAATATGACTGGCTTCACCACCAGCCTTAGTTGATGTGATTTCATTAATAGTATGCAGTGCTGGTAGAGTATCTGATTTCACCCGAAATGCTGGAACAATTTCCCCCTCTTCATGAAGGAGATAAACGACCTGGAGAGACAGAAGAGGAAGATTTAGTTACAGAACTGCCACCAGACAAATGCATGAGTTGTAACATAAAAACAACCTTTTCAAGCACTCTACTTCATTCATGTGGACATTTTTAGCGATGCTAGCGGCATGGCTCCAGGGCTGCCAGTGTCAGCTGGTCGGTCCACCACTTTGGTCCAGACTGAAATATCTCAACATCTATTTGATGGATTGCCATGACATCTTATACGAATGTTCATGGTCCCCAGAAGATAAAGCCTGCTAAGTTTGGTGATCCCCTGATTTTTCTACAGCTATTGGATGCATTACGATGAAATTCTGTACAAACATTCATGTCTCTCTCAAGCCTGCTAAACATTAGCGTGTTAGCATGCTGACGTTTGCATTTAGCTCAAAGCACAGCTATGCTTAAGCACAACCTCAGAGAGCTGCTAGCATGGCTGTAGACTTGATTTCTAAGGCAAGGAGAGACATTTTTAACTTTTAATGGTTATTTTATTTTTAGTGCTTTAGCGTGTCTCTCTCCATGTTCAGCTTTCACTTTAGTGGCATGTGGTTCCTTCAGCACACTACACTGTCAACCATGTAGCATTCATTGATATATGGGTATATTAATCTCAAAGGGAGTTGTTCATATTTCCACAACTGTTAGTTATTCTTTCAGTAAGTTTATTTTGATTGATTGATCTTTTTAACCGAGATGTTTACAGTATAATCAAATTTTCAGTTTTAGTAGTTTTCGTGGTAGTATTCTAAGGTCTCTAGGTTTCCAAGCTTGAAGCTTAAGTGAGCGTGGAAAAGGAGTTTAACACAGTAAAGTTTCTCTTTCTGAGTCAAAAGCATTAGTTCTAATCTCTCTGCTCTCCCATACATATTCTGAACAGGTGCAAAAACTTGCTGCATGTCAAATATCCTTATTATCAACAGTGTGACATTAGCACGAAAATAAACCTGGTTGTTATTGTGTGTGTAGTGATCCGCTCCATGCTTTGAGGTATTGTAATTTGGAGGACGCTTGACTGCCTTGCAAAATGTAACAATCACATCTGTTACGCTGATAATTCATGCACACGGCAGGGAGCAGCAGAACAGAGAAGATGCAATAAGCGTAAAAATAAATGTGTTGATTGATATCGGCGCATGGCAGATATAGAATATAGTTGTAGTAGTTGGGATCATAATTCAGTGCAGCATAAAGGGAAAAAGTCATTTTGTTGATGAAGTACAGAAATATAATATTTTTTTTAGATTCACACCAAAAGTGATTGAAATAAGCATACCAGTGCTGGAATATGATTCCTATGGATTATTCCTGTAAATTCCCAATGAGACAAACTGCATCCATGATCATCGTGGACTGTGTATGTCCAGTAAAAGGGGGAGGTCCTCTGCTTGTGCTGCACAGCAACACGCACACAGTTTCTCTGGATACACATGCAGTGGTGTTCAGTTTGGGTCTGAAGTATCTCCAGTCCCAGGGGAGTCATCTGTCCATTGAGAAGCAGTTTTCTGTATAAACTCCAGCTGTAGTTTTCCATGACCCAGTCCTGACCTGAGTCTCCAAGGGGACTCAGGTCAGAGACAAGCAGGGATGCCAGCAGCAGCCACGGCCTCATTGTGCTGAGAGTGAGTGCTGGAAGGCAGCATGAAACCCAACAGTAATGCTCTTATCTTTACTGCATTTTTTCCCCCTCATCTCACTTTGAATATGCAAACTGTGAAGCAAATAAAGGCTCTGCTCTGTCTAACAAGGTGCTGTAATAACAAAGAGGCACAGTGGTAAAACGTGTAGGAAAGTGTAATCTTGTTCCTAATGAGGTATGTAGCTTCTCCACTTCAAATTTAGCTGGTTGTTTTGTATATGTCCACAAGGACTAATGATTTCCTATCACACCACTGCCATTTCACATTTCAGAGTATACTTAAAAGATGAAGTGTATTTATATTCCATATTTTTCTTATTGTGTATAAATTCCACAAAGCGATGAATTGATTGTACTAACAAGTCCAGTCTGTGTATCCAAAGCCTGACACAGCTTATTTCTCTGTGTCATAGAGCTCCATTGTTCTCCAAAAACTATTAAAAACATGTCAGTGAACCACTGCGTTGCACTGGGTGACACGTTCTTTCATTACCAGGAACATGTGAACTGTAATTTATTTTCAGCTGATCCCACGCACGCCGTCCTGCTGCCGGAAATACTCACTAGAGCACCAATTGTGAATTAATCTGTGGCTAAAAGTAGTCCCCAACAAATGCGCTATTCACTCCTGTTTGAGTGATGTTTGCTAAAAACTAGACTGCCCAACTGTTTTAGGAAATGATTTAACCCTTTTTTTTTAAGGAAACTATATATTTGTGACCTGTTTTTAAAGATTTACTTCTTCAGTAGGACAAATGGGCATGGGGCTGAGTGCTACAGACAGGGTAGGGAGGTCAGAAAGTATTGAGAGATGGAATAACACAAAACATATTTGCTTTGTAGCCTTATCCCTTCATTGACTGATACCTGCTTCTTGCAGTTAGTAGTTCAAAAGGACAGATTACTGTAAATGCAGAAACATCTGGATCAGACAAAACTGTTTACAACAACTGTGTGAGAGAATACTTTCAAACCAATTACCCTTTTTCTAAATAAGTACACTAACTTTTATAATGGTCAAAGTTTCTGTTAATTTGTATTATTAATGTATCTTCACCTGGAAAACAGTTTTTTCCGAGTTCATGGAAAAAAGACACCACATTGGCCCTGCTCTTTTGAAGCGGGTGCAGTGCACAGCTACAGTATATTGCCCTGCGCTAACTGTGCTAAAAACATTTGCATATTATCAGATTTTGTCCGTAAGAGACACTCTGCTTCTGGTCGGGAAGACAGCGACAGTGGATTATTGTCACCTTGCCTTCGTTGTAGCAGCAGGTAAGAATTCATTCTGTCTTTGATCCAAACTAGATGTTAAGAAAAGACTAAAATGGTAACTAAACCTGTTTTATTAACTGAGCTGTGTTAAATACAAATTAGCGCATGTGTTTTCTAGTATGTGGAGAAGAAAGAATTGCTCATTTTGTTGTTTTCTGAAGACTTTTTTTTTTTTTTTTTTTTTTTTTTTTTTTTTACACTTTGAAAGGCTCAAACTAAACTTAAAGAATAACCATAAGAAAAATATGACTGTACTGTAGCCCATGTCTTTTACTTTACATTCATATACAGTATAAATCTATCAAATGCCGGGGTGGGTGATGTTACGTGCATATGTAAAACTCTTTTTTCCGCTAATTTGGCATTGATCATTCCTCTTCACCAGAATGGAAGAGCTATATTACTTTGTAATGATGATGTCACAGTTATACAGCTGTTTTACTTGTCACATGCTCATTTAATATGCGTGTAAAATACAGGGTGGCATAGTGTTGAGTATGGGTAGTGTGCAACATCCATGGAAAGGATGTAATTTATAGTCAAAATAATAAACATGAATATTTTAAAAAATCAAAGATTAAGAATGATAAATATATTTGAATGTGGAGAAGAATAGAGGATATTGGCCTAGGGTGTGGGTCTATAAAAAAATGTGATCTGTCCACACATTTTAATCCAGGTTATGAGGAATATCACTGTTTATTTTTAAATTACAGCCTCAAGCAAGACCTGACCGATCGTAGCAGTCATTTCAGACATAAGAAATGGGAAACACCAACACTGCAAGCCAGATGAGCAACCACAGCAAAAGGAACGTTCGAGTATTCGTCTCCGAAAAGGCTCAGGAGATCGACGCCTTCCTCGCCTACCAGCCTGGAGGTGATGATGATGACGTTGATAAGAGCTTGCCTGTGCTTCCTGGAGGAAGCAAAAAGTTCAGCTTCAGGAAAGACGTCACCTGCGTCCGTGTGCTGGCCTCCCACACCCAGGAAGTGCCCTGGGACGCTCACCACTTTCTGTCCATCTTTGTGGAGGATGAAGACGACGAAAACATTTGTTCCAAACAAATCATACACAACATGGCGCTGAGTGCTCCAGTCACTGTGTTGCTCTATGACGTGTAGCTTAACACCTTTTGTTCATTTGTTGTTCTCTGCAGACATCCACACAATGATAAAGTAGAATATTGTTTTATGTTGCTGTTACAAGCAGGTCTAAATTAGCTTTTTAGCTTGAATTCTTCCTGCTGTTGACATATCATGTCTCTCTCGATGCCTCCAATAAAATTGCTGCTCAGCTTCATGGCCCTCCTGCCTTTGCATTTGTCATTACAAAGTAAAATGAGATTACACATTTAATTTAGTGTCACTCCCCGTACGTGACTGGCCCTCTGCTTTAGTCCAGATCTCAGGATCGTTGCAAAACAGTGGAGGCTTTATTTCACACTGGAGGCCTGTGCTAAATTATATTACATGGTAAGAGGTCTCTATCACCCCACATGGCTGTTTTGAAAAAGAAAAATAATCTTCATAACGCCTTACTGTTGTGGCTCGGTCAACAAGTTCATACACAAAACAAAGCATGCAATCCAGCATGTTATAGAAAGGAAGTTACATGAAACACATTTGTGATGACTCATGCTTACTACACTTCATCTATAAATCATTGTCAAGTTGAATACAGTGTGAAAGCAAACCAAATATGACTTTAAAGTTCATGACAATCTTAATCAGTTTAATATTTTATAAAAGCTTGACATCGCCTAACTTCTACCTTAACTCTGCGATAAATAAATATGTCTATGTTACAGTCAGGTTGCTTTGTATTAAATATGAGATCCAGAGTCCATAGCAAATCAGCATGACCAAGCAAAAAAGTGACTTGTGTTTTGAAACCTAAAATCTGTTTTGTAATCCTTTATTTTCACACACTATGACTAATACGTTACGCTGACCAGGATAATGCAGCGAAAAATTGGACAAAACAGACCTCGTGCTGTGCCACTAAAACCATCCCTCCCTTAACCAACAGACTGATTTAACATAAGAAACGATTCCTGATGAATGCTACTGCAACAGCCTGAGGTAATCTATAAATGTTTGGACGTAAAACAGAAAAGGGGAGCAACAGGGAATCTGATGTTATGGTTGTGGTTCAGGTAGGCAGAGAGTAAAGAGGCAGGATTCACTTGACAGACAGAAGCTCTCGCCTGGTGAGTACGAATCAGGACATGGACAGTTAGTTTTAGAAAAGTTGAGCTCAGTCTCAGAAGAAGAATGTGCAAAGGTATTTTTACATGGATTTTTCTGTGTGTATTGAGGAATGGTGGAACGTAACTAAGTACATTTATGCAAGTAGCTTATTGTATTTAAGTACAATTTTGAGGTACCTGAGCTTTTCCATTTCATGCTTCTTTATAATTCTACTCCACTACAATTCAGAGGTAAACACCACACTTTTTTTTACTGCAGAGCTTTAGTTAATAATTTCTTTACTCATTAAGATCTGTCAGATAAAACATATGATCACTTTTTCAATTAAAAAGCATTTGTTCCCTGCTAAAATCTCATTTGTTTCAATTCATTTTAGTCTAGAATGGAGTCACTAAAAGTAACAGTAAAAGTACCAGAATATATAGCCAGAGGCCATAAAGTCAAATTATACACTTGTCACAAGGAGAACAACTCAGCCTGTGAAAACAGTATACCGTATTTCCTCAAATAAAAAGCTGGTAGCCTTGTTCTCCACTGTGGTTCTGTAGCACCCTGAAGCCCGTCCACATCTGGATGGGAAAAGCAGTATTGATCCTGGAGGCTTCAAGTTTCAACACCACACTTTTGCAAGTTCAATACCAGGATTGGCTGCTTCCAAACTATTTGTGATGTCACAAATCAAGCTCGTAGGCCCGTCCCTGAAAATAGGAGCAAATTACTTCTTCTTCTTCTTCTTCATCATCTACTTCCCTATCTTGTTCAGGAGATTCTCCCACAGCTCATTCAACACAACATAGAATTGAAGCCCCAAATAAACAATTATTAAACCATACGGAATATGAAACTACAAAAAGCTGTACAAGAAGCAATAGAATACACTTGATGTTATCTGCTGCTGAGCTGTGAATCCACTGTGGTAAACTCAACTCTGCTGAGGATGTTTCATACTTGGGCCTCCTAGAAATTATCTTTGCTGTTATTGGCCCACATGTGAGGATTTCATTATATCTGGTGGATTAATTAGGTAATAGAGTTGTGTGGTATTTAATCAATGATGTATAGGCAAGTAGAAGACTTGGCAATGTCATTTTGCTTGTGCTTGCTCTTGGTGGGAATTGTTGGGTCTCTGTACACATAAGGAGTCGGTCTAGACCTGCTCTTTATGACAAAGTGCCCTGAGATAACATTGTTATGATATGGCTCTATATAAATAAAACTGAACTGAATTGAATTGAATTGAATTTTGGTTGTCAATATAGATAACTTTTGTTATTAAACCAACCCAACCAAACTAAAACTGCAGTTGTTAAAATCCTAGTGTATTACATACCCATACCACTAGAGGTCAGTGTAGCGCAGCAGTAACTCCTCAGGATAATGTACCATGTAGATTCAGATGGGGAGTGGTGAAGAGCAAAAGATTATGCAGTGACAAATTCAATTCCAACAATGATAAGGGCAATTATATAATACGCATGGTAATTTACAGCATTTCCACACACTGGACAGCTGGGATCACCTTTTAGCTACACCTGCACTTTTTACAGTTTGACAGGCTCACATACTCTTGTCAACATTACAAAATTTGGCAACAAAAATAATCAAGACAATGCGTTTTACAATGCTGTCAACAAGCTCACTTTCTATGTCGTAATTAGAGTGCACTAAATGGTGTAAACATGCCTGGTGTGGTGGAACCGTCTCTCAAAAGATCTAAAAAGAGAGAAATGTGGAGACAGAACAGAAAAGAAAAGAAACGAAACGAAGAGAAAAGAAAAGAAAAGCAAGAGAAGAAAAGAAAAAATTTAATTCTCTATTGTTGTAGCACCCTTCCCGGACTGTGGGAGGCAGCATTACAGTTTAAGAGCGTCCCAAATTAAAAGACGAAGAAGAAAGGCACTTCCTGTAAGGTCAAGGTTTACCAGCTAGCCTGTCACAACAACCAGCTGGCTTGTTAGCTAACATCGCACGAAAAGACCATTTTCTCTGTTAAAATGGATGTAAGTCAGGCGAAACAGGAACACCTACTCGCATTAAAAGGTACTTTATCGTCATTAAACATTGAATAGATAGTGACTCTATACGTTGTTTTAGAGGTAAGACAGATGCCTTAAATGTTTCAGTGCACTGGGCTGTTGACATTTGTTATTGCTGTAAGATGCTAATAGCGCTAGCTAAGACAGTATCAAACTTTTCCATTTGGTATTACGCAGTAAAGACTGTTTGTGACAGGTGCTACTCTTGTCTTTATTTGACCTCAAAGCTTAAATTGAAAGACAATGCAGCAATATATATTCTCGCATTCTAGGTTAGTTGTTGCTGTTGTGCTTGTAGCTAATTTAGCTAAGGAACTTAACGTTTGTTTCCCGATGAAAACTCACTAGCTTTGTTGTCTTTGGTGAGCTGTTATGTCTGTTTTTGTTCTCTTGTCTGTAAATGTGTTCTTGTCACTGTGTGTAAGTTACTGACTGTCAGATTATGTGTCAGGCAGCTAACCTACTTAGCCAATAAACTTGACTCTGTTTCTGATGACCTTGTACCCATTAAGCGTTGTTTGTATGGTTTATTTATAAGATACAATATATACTGATCCCAGATCTTGCTTTTGATATATGGATCCAATGCACAAGCTTATTGTTACTTGTTGTGAGCTGACAGCTGCTATAATTTACCAGTAAATCATAGATGAGTTTTAATCAAATGACTAACCAGTCAACCATTCACCCTCACTACTTGTAATTTCTGGTAATTTGTGTGGCTCACCTAGAAAACAAAGTTTGTGTTGAAACATTTAAGCAAAATAGATTTATTGCAACACAACAAAGGTTATTTATGCATTACAACCGAAGACTACATTAGACCTGTTTAAGTCTTATGTTGGAATGAAAACTTGCTCTTGGCTCATGACAGGGTGATTGCTAATGCACACTGATGGTATTAGCACTCAATTGAGTGGAAGATGCCACAGAAACATCACCACAACTAACCCACTTGTGTGTCCAATCACTAACCAGTGTCTCTTGACTTTGTCTTTTTTTTTTTCAGTGATGCGGTTAACAAAACCGACACTCTTCACAAACTTGCCAGTGACGTGTGAAGATCGAGATCTGCCAGGTAAGCCTGTTTAGCCTGGAGTCTCAAAGACAGAGCCCGAATGGGGAATTGGATTCTCTGTTTAACAGATACAAGCATAAGAGAATTTTTTGCAGTGTAACCACCATGCACATACAACAGTAGGTATGATTACCTGTGTTAGGAATGGCTTATTTACTGTCTCCTTTATTTGTATTTTTTTATTAACATTGCAGTTTTTAATCAAGATCGTATGTCTGTGGATCTATTGACTTTATATTGCTGTGGATTTGCTGACTCCTCCACTTGATGTTGTTCCAGTATCTGTCAGCTGAGAGTGGACACAGCAGTCTGATCTGTGCCACACAGAGCATCTTGATATTGTCAGGGAATCAAATTTGGCTAATTGTTCTGTTGTTGACTGATCAAATGTAGCAGCAGCAGCCAGCACACGTGATGGGAGGCTTTGAGAAAACCTATGAAACCATGAAAAATTGAACCAAAAAAAGGAGTTTGGTTATACAAGCTCATCAAATAGCAGGTGAGAATAGTCATTTTAAGACTCATTGCTGGATCAAGTAACCTGCATGTCTTGGGACTGTGGGAGGAAACCAGAGCACCTGTTGGAAACCCAAGCAGACACGGGGAGAGCATGCAAACACCACACAGAAAGGCTCCAGTCGGCCCGGAACCTTGGATCTTTTTGCTGTGAGGCAACAGTGCTAACAACTGAGTCACTGTGCTGCCTTTGTTAATACTGTCAGTTTGTTCCTCACAGGGTTCCTGGACATGGTAAAGAGGACACGGGAGAAAACGTTAGCATAACAATCCTGTCTGTAGTATCATTTCTTGCTCATTGTAGTACTGTTGTTTTTTGTAGATTGTAGAGATTCAGTCAAAGCACGACAACAACCAAGTTTCCTATACCTTTAGATGCATGTAAAACAACAGTGAGGTTTTGCCAAACTTTTCAGGCTCTTTACTCATTTTCTACTCCAATTCAGTCCATTGTTGTGTTTGAGATACAGTTTCAGCTCTGTAAAGTTTCATTGTGCACAATGGGAAGCGACCTAAGGACTGAGACCAGGCTTTCAGTAAGTGGATGTCTTGCTTCCACTTTTTGCGTCTCTCACAGCATTGCTTCTGCTTTTCTGAGTGTTCCTCTGTCCAATAGCTAACGTTTTCTGTAGTTGCGTCAGGATTTAACAAACATCCCACTCAAGACAGCAGACAGCGCTTTATGATAAAATATTTATTTGATGGAAAATTGCAAATATCTTAATGTCATAAAACCTCGTTAAAGAGGTTAAACAGGGAATGCAGGATATTAGCAAAAAGTGCATTCATGCTTTTAGGCTGCAATAATAAGCTATAACTGTGCTAAAGTGCTGATGATTTAATAATGCTAAATTAGTTGCCTGTAGTGTTTTTGAGAATTTTCCTAAATTTTAAATTTTCTACAAATCTCCACATAAATTTGATATTAAAGTGCCATGTACTGTATAATCTAGTAGCGGAAAGATAAACAGACAAAATGTAATGGCATTTTTTAACTGCATTTAGCATTTGCTTTAGATCCAGTGCACATCTGTATTGTAGATTTACAGTTTCAGATCCTGCTCCCAAATTTAGATGGCCACCCTGCTGAGAGTTTCCGTGTTAGTTTTCCCCTCTGTCGGAGTACAGTACACAGAAGTGTGTTCACTGCGCTGGTAACTGAACTCCAAACCATAAATCACCTTGGCACTTCTAGGTAGGATCGCTATTAATATAAGAGTAGCAATGAAGTGACGGCTTATCTTAAAGTTCACAATGAATTAGTTGAACTTGAATTAGAAACCTGAAACCATTTCCCTTTTTGCCATCATGTTCCCCCTTTAACTCTTGCACCGACTGCAGAATCTTCCAGATTGATCTTATTGTTGTTATTAATAATAGATGTATTAGTAGGAGTAATAATAGTAGTATGAGTATTATTATTATTATTAATATTAGTCAGTGAGTTGATCACAGCATAAGATGTATGTGGCCGACTTGTTGGACAGAAGGACAGAAATTTGAACCCAGTGAAAACCTTTGTGGTTCAGACTGCTTTGAAACCTGATCTTCAAAGTCCCTTTCTCTCCGTGGTCCTCCCTGCAGCGCACAGAATCAGCGCTCAGACACTTTTATAAAACCTTATTGTGTCAAAACAGTGTGTCTACATCTTATATATCTACACAGTCCACAGGTGTCACTTACGCTGGGGACACTTTTTGAAATGGCCGATTTTGTCCTCATCACTTTTTAAAAGCATAATTTGTTAAAAATGCTCTGAAAAATAGCTTGCACCAAGAAATGTTAACTAAGAAATGAGAACGCTTTGAGAAAGGTTTATTTGCACAATAAGAAAACATACAATGCAATGTTAATATAAAAGAAACAAATGCGCATGTCCAATGATGCATGGATGACTGTTACTTGTGCTGTGTATTTTTGTATTGTCGACTCTTCAGTAGCCTAGGCTATGCCCTTTTGATGCGCTGTTATGCAATTTTTTTCCAGACATGCCGTAACTTTCTACTCTGACCGCATACCAACCCCATATACCACCCCGTCTGTGCCCTTATGTCCCCACCACTTTTCAACACAAAGTGACGCCCTTGACACAGTCCACAGGTTTTACAAAAGCTACAGGCAGGTTGACACTGACTATGCTTTTGGCAGTTTATATGAACAAATTCAAGTTTAATTTTAGTTACGAATTAGCAACAACTTGCATATGTGGAACATTGATATTTTGACGATGGGACAGGAGTGTCTCATCTACGTCTAAGATTTTAAGGTTGTGTGTCGGTAAAACAGAATAGACTCCATATTGTTAGATATGCCTTGTCCCCTGGAGTCTACATCCATCTAGGTGTATAGAATTATTATCATAGTAATAACATATGTGTGCACACTATTTGTTTGTTGGTTAATTACTTCCATCTTTAATACAGGTGTTTGTTTCATCCTGAGTTAATTAGCTGTACATTGCAACAAAAATGTCTTTAAGTGTTTTCTCATGTCTCGTGTGTGCTCCAGCTCTCAGTGGAACGTGAGCCAAGTTCATTAACAGATGTTACATAATACATTATATATACCTTTTGTGTTTTTGCCTCTACAGGGGATTTGTTTGGTCAACTTATGAGGGAGGACCCCTCCACCATCAAAGGTGCAGAGGCTTTAATGCTCGGAGAGATGCTTACGTTACCACAGAACTTTGGGTAAAAACAAACGATCATTTGCTGTTGGAGAATTAAACAATGAACACTTTGTGGAGCAACCTTTTTGACTTTTCCACGTCTTTGCATTACACAGAAATATTTTCCTTGGTGAGACCTTCTCCAGTTACATAAGTGTGCACAATGACAGCAACCAAGTTGTGAAGGACATTCTTGTGAAGGTACTGTTAAAAAAAACAAAAAAACCAACCTGTCCACTTATGACACACTTTACCCATACTTGTCCTGCTGTGTGATGTGATCCTCTACAGGCTGATCTACAGACCAGCTCACAGAGGCTCAACCTCTCTGCGTCAAACTCTGCAGTAGCAGAACTCAAACCCGAACGCTGCATTGACGATGTTATCCACCACGAAGTCAAAGAAATTGGAACACATATGTGAGTGTTTTTCTTATACACACTTTACATTGTTATATTGTGCCGCCAAAACCCCAAATGTCCTCCCAACTGACCAAATCAGGGAAGCAATCTTTACACAGATAAAAATTCATATATGTGAATTTCCTCTCTTTCAATTTCCAGCTTAGTTTGCGCTGTCAGTTACACCACTCAGTATGGGGAGAAGCTCTATTTTCGGAAGTTCTTCAAATTCCAGGTGAGTTATATGTGAGCGTTGTCATTAGATGGCAGTGGTGAACTCGTGTGTAAGCTTGGAGGAGACCTGAGAAATGTCACAGGTCTACAACAGAGCAAATGCAATTACCATCCTAGCTATGGACTTGGTGTCTCGTAGTCTTCGTTCCTCAGTTTGTGAACTAAATGTAACCCTGAGCAACATTTTCAGTAAGACCTGTTTCATCCCTCAGTCTTCCTTTTTTTAGCTGAGGATTTCCAGCCTGATTAGACATTTTTGCATGAAAATTGCATTTTTTCCCCCTGCCAAATGGAGGTACAGTGTGAGAAAACTACAGTGTTCAGTTTGCAATCTATTTTCAATCAGGTTTTGAAGCCGCTGGATGTGAAGACAAAGTTCTACAATGCAGAGGTGAGTCAGCCACCAACATAATATAAAGTGTCAACATACAGACTGCAAATAGGAGAACTGTATTGTTTGACTTGCAAGTTCTTAGTGTAGCATATATAACATGCTTCATCATATTTCATTTCATAGTTAGGAACATTTCCAGATGCTAAAAGGAGCAGTTAGTATAAGTCTGGAAAACCCTTGTACCTCCAGAAACTTAACAGAAAAGTACAAGTCATACTGTAAAGCTGGAGATCAAGCGTTTTCCTCATAGAGGCAACAAGCTTTTTCCTTTTTCTCATTTTCATATTAGTAGCTTTTTATATTAGTGGTATGCAAATATTCATTGTCATCGTCTTTGGCATGTAACTTCATTTGTTTATTATGTCTTGTATTTTATTTTCTCCATTAGAGTGACCTCAGTTCTGTGGTAATTGTTTCTTCTGTTCTCATCGCTGAACATTAGCTTCTCTTAATCCTTTTGGTGCAGCAGACTTTGTCTTTCTGGGGCCAATAGAAAGGTGCAAAGTAGAAGAATGGAAAGTAATGTATAACCAATGAAATGCCTGATAGATTGTTGAAGATAAACAAGTGACGTGCCTACATTCATTTTAACATGTTAGTCCTCGACATGAAACTTTCCATTATTTTTCTATTGCCCTTTCTTTGGACGCTCATGCTTTCTTGCAAACTCATCCTACACAGGGCTTGGACTTTTTTCATTGAAGTGTGTGGTGGGTGGGGATTGCATTGATTATACAATTTAGCATCATTGGGGATTATGTGAGTGTGCACTATGATTGATCTCATTTTCTATTTGTCGAGATGTAAATGATTCTGTAACATTGCAGACATCAATGATGGTGCTCAAATGCTTTTGAATCTCATTTGTAACTTGTGTATTGCTGGGTTGAAGGCATAGACTGTATATAAAGATGGACGACGCGTTTCTACTTCCTCCCACTGTTCAAAAATGAAGCCAAAATGTCCCGGATACGGGCGCTGCCATCTTGCGCTGGTGACGTCATTTGGAGCCCGAGTTCCCGCCCATACACCCGGCCGAACTAATCGCGAGCACACTCACAGTTGTCAATCATGATGTCACACCCCCTTTTTATAGCATCAAATAACGAATTAAAACCAAACTTATCAGAAAAATGAACACACATCAGCGTGATAAGAACTATAACAGAAACCATCTTTATTTTTCAGTTTCCTATCCGCTAACATGCTAACATACTGTGGCCAGCCACCAGGGGGCGATTGTCGAGATGTTTTGGCTTCACTTTTGGGACGCTGTCATATCGTCCGTCTTTATGTACAGTCTATGGTTAAAGGTCACAGTGTGATGGTACAGGCCATTTAAAGGTCTTAATTGTCAGTGATTATAAAACAAAAATTACTTCAATCATTTACCATTGGGTCATAATTGTTTGCAGTCAATGAAACAAATATATTTGATTATATGTAATGAAATGTTAGGTTTCAGGTATTGGAATGGCTTTGCATGGAGCAGAGAAGCTAAGCTCTGTGATTTAACATTAACCTCATTCAGAATGGTTCATGGACAGTTCTTATATTGTGAATTGCAGGCATGAACTAATCTCTGCTTCTCTGTCATTGTATCTTACTGTATAGTAGAGGTTGCACTGAAAGCTTGACTGTTGTAAAGATCTCTGAGTGATACTTTTCCAATGCATCAACTAGCTGCCTACATAAAAACAAGAATGAGTCATTTGCAAGCACCATGTCAAGGCATGCAAGATTTGATTTGTGAGACACCTTCACAAACAGGGTTCGTACAAAGTCTTGAAAGTGTGGAAAATGCTTAATTTTAACCGTTATGTTTTCAAGGTTAGGAATATGCTTGAATTCGAATATACTCCTTGAAAAATGCTTGAGTTTCAACATAATCTGGTGTTTCATCATCGACACAATACCTCATGTAAACCAAAAATCTTTTAATATTTGAAATGAAACGATCCCATCGTCATATTTGTTTGTTGTCTCCTGGAATTTATAGTAACAATTTAGCCACCATTTAGTTAGTATGTGATGATAAAGCCTTCGAGAGTCTGGAAATTTTTGGTTTAGGTACCTTGAAAGTGCTTGAAAAGTGCTTGAATTTTACTTTTAAAAAGCCGTCCTTCAATAACCTTCAATATTTTTTAGCCAAGGTTTGATATTGTTTGCACAAGTTAAGTCATATATGATACGTAAGTCTCAGTGACTTATTTTTCCGTAAAAGTGTAGTAAGTCACTTTACTTTTGAATATTAATAACTGATACAACACATTGTCCGTATGGGTATTAGTCATTGGTTATCAGTAATAAATGTAGTGAATTTGATATATTTTAGAATAGAGTCTGTATTACCATTGCTGTTTAACGCTGCTCTGCTGCTGACACGGTGGCATTTACACACATGTAGACATATTTGTCATATTTTCGAATAAGTAAAACCGCCTCGCTCAGGATAGTGTGTCTAAAGTGTATCGGGTAAATCTGTTGGTTCTGCAACAAACTGATAAAGGTGACTGGAGAGCCAAACAGTTGTTCAGTTCCTCTAAAAGGCTCTGATGCAGGTGACATGGCTGCTTTAAATAATCTGATTGGCTAAAAACACACAACTAATTGATGTTTGTCAGACCACTTTGAATGACTTGGTAAAAATCAGTCGTCGTGCAACCCCTACTGTATATCCGCTGGTCAGCACTTGTACTAACAATGTCCTCCAAGGTACACTGAGCAAACTTAATAGAATTCAGTTAATGTTTATATGTTTAATGTTTGTCTTCTGAGTTTGATAAATGTTATTCATTACACGACTCTCACATCACCTAAAGAGTAGCTTAAAGGATAGGTTCACAAGTCTATCTCAAAACATTACTCACATGCCCACATGTACATTAAAAGAGTTACAGCTGTTTGTGACCATTCCTCCTGTTCATACTGGCCTTTAAAAGATCTCTTCCTAAGCAGTCTGAGTTGGTCAAACCAAGAGGGTCTTTTCCAAAGTTATCGTCTTTTTAGTACGAAATGTCCCCTTTTGGCTTCCCCAGACAGTTTTCTTGCTGAGCTGCTGCGGAGGGATAATAAAACACTAATACTAAAGACACTACTGAGGCCTCATATTAGCTTTAGGGCTGGGACGATATGTTTATCTCCCAATTCGATACTATCACGATACTTTGGTGTGTATTGCGATTCGATGTTACGATTTATTGTGATTATTTCAATTTGTTAGCTTTTTTAACACTAGACCATGGGAAAGAGTTGAATCATACACTTCTAGAGACTGTATATCACGAATCATATTTCCAAAAACAAAACACATCCGATGTCAGTCAGTCTTTCTGAGTTTTATTTCAGCAGCATCATTGCTGTGCTGCATATACAGTACTGGCACTGGCCGTTTGCTGCATGACATCCCCAAACTATTTTTTTTCTTATATAATAAAATAATATTGATTCAGGAATCAAAACATTGATTAAAAAAATCCTTAAAGTAAATCTGTTTTTTCCCCCACCTCTAATAACTTTGGTTAAACTTTAGAATGCATTTTTTTGGGCTGTAGATATTGTCCCCCATCTCTTACACTGAAATCTTGTTAGGACAGGAAGACAATTACAGCAACCAGTAACTCTCGAAATGTACATATGGGCGAGTGAATAAGACAGAAAAAATGTGAACCCCGTCTTTTAAGGCAGCAGGACTTTGCACAAGCCTAACCCCCCTTAATACCTACTGATAACATTGACGTGTTGCTCAGTTCGCCTTGGAGATTATGTAATTGCACTTAATTGTGAGCAACAAATATTCATTTGACCCCTGGCTTCGCCGCTCCAGACAGATGAAGTGTTCCTGGAGGCTCAGATCCAGAACATCACCACCTCACCGATGTTCATGGAGAAGGTCTCTCTAGAGCCCTCCATGATGTACAACGTCACAGAGCTCAACACGGTCGCATGTGGAGCTCAAGGGTAACAGCAGTTAGGTTTACCCGCATATTCCTTCTCGCTGATGTAATTGCAAAAAGGTGAATGGAATGAATCTCTCACCTGTAACTTTTTGCCCCACCAGAGAGTCCACATTTGGGAAAATGTCCTACCTGCAGCCCATGGACACACGGCAGTACCTGTACTGCCTGAAGCCAAAGCCGGAGTATGCGGAGAAGGCCGGCGTCATCAAGGGTGTGACGGTGATAGGCAAGCTTGACATCGTATGGAAGACCAATCTCGGGGAGAGAGGGAGGCTGCAGACCAGTCAGCTGCAAAGAATGGTATTAAGATGTTTATTTTTTAACGTGTACTAACGTGTAACTCTGTTTTTATCCTCTTATGTTTATTTTTCTTATGTTTCTGTCCTTGTATGACCTCCAGGCTCCAGGGTATGGAGATATCAGGCTGTCTTTGGAGATGATTCCTGACACTGTCAACCTTGAAGAACCTTTTGACATTATCTGTAAAATCACCAACTGCAGGTAAAAATCCCCCAGTCCAAAAGTTGTCTTGCTACCCATGCGAGACAACCTTCAGTACTATTTAATCATTAACAAATGATTGAATTCCAACCAGCTTTGTTTTTTGTGACCTTCATGTTGTAGCGAAAGAACCATGGACCTGGAGCTGGAGATGTGTAACACCAGGTCGATCCACTGGTGTGGTGTATCAGGGCGACAGCTGGGGAAACTTAGTCCCGGTGCCTTCCTCTCTCTGCCCCTCATACTCCTCTCATCTGTCCAGGGTCTGCAGGTACGACCCAAACTTTTAGGAAAACTGTTCGAAATCCTCGCGCTGTTCTTGCTTACTAACGTCATATCCTTCACCTCTTTGTTTTAGAGTATTTCCGGACTGAGACTCACAGACACATTTTTGAAGAGGACGTACGAATATGACGACATCGCACAAGTGTGTGTGGTCTGCCCGTTTACGAGCAATGAGTGCTAGACATTTTATTTACCTTTTTTGCCTTTTAGATATGAATGGACCAACAGTGGAATTCCGCACATAACGCTGACATTTCACTCTTTTTGCAACCTGAGGGGATAATACTGTATTTTAAAATGAATTGTGAATAATATAAATCACTTTCTTTGAAAATAATATGTAAATGTGCGTAAATGTTAATAAAATCTGTGTAATCTTTGATTTCCTATTGCTTTTCAAAACATGTTTCTTGGGTGTCTGTGACGGCTTTTGTCATTAAAAATGAGAGAGAGAGAAAACTCATTTTATTGTCATTTTTAAAGACTTTATATTAGGAACCTTTGTAGACTGCATTGAGCATAGTTTCATCAAATGTGTTGATTATAGGGATTTCTTGATGTTTTAAGCCACATTTTTAGATACACATGTACCTATTGGGTCCAAATCACTACACTAAATGGTGGACAGAGATTAAAGGAAAACTCCGGTATTTTTAGATCTGTTTTTTTTTTGCAAATTTTGGGGTTGAAATGACTTGGCAAAGGTTTTGAAATTGGTCCAGTAGATCGCCTCCGCCAGCATCCGCGAACGTGCTGCAATGGCTGCAACGTAATCCTTGCGGGCAATTGCACTCGTGAAAAGTACATCCACTATTTGAAGTGTCTGACAACATTATGGAAAGGATCCCTACAGAGACAGACCGTTTGTTAAAGAGTAAGGTCCTTTTTGTTTAACCAGAAACAGAAAGTCTCACTCAAGGAAAAGTCTCGCTCTGAAATCTCGTGAGAGGTTGAGTTGTTGCTGGAAGACGAAAGAACGAAAGTTTCCCCTTTAATCTCATCATTTCGGGTCTCTAAAAGACCCTTCCTGACAGGTTAAAGCCTGCATCTAGCAAACTCGACACCCCCAATCTGTTACACAGCCTTTCTGTTATAAATTACTGGTCTCTAAGCCCCAAGATAACATGACATCACTATGACGTCATCAGGGGTATTTTCTCAGACGGGCTGAGAAGTGCTAAATTGGTGGGTTGCCCCTTTTAAAGTGTGATACTGCTAAACTGCCTTCAAACTGAGAATTGGCCACTATTTAAAGACATTATTTAACACTTCACATCTTTCATATAATAATGACACAAAAGCAAAAATACATTCACATGTGCGTAGTTTCAAGACATTTATTCACATGTTTTAGACAAAACATTGTGCTGCCCTAGCATACCTATTTGTTTCCATAAAGCATCTGATCTCAAATACCAGATTTAAGAGCATGCAAAATGAACAATCGGAATACTTTGTTACTAGTTAATGAACAATTAAATAGGCTTAAAGGGGGGACATTTATTTTTGCTAAAGTGCGATAACATAATGCAGGCTGCAAACACTGCTATACAATTAAACAGTTGTCTTAATCAAATGGTCTATCACCCAATAAACAAGTAGAGCGTCTACAAAAATAAAATTAAACAAGATGCAGTATAAACAAGGTGAACCTGATGTCCTATGGTTATTGTATGAGAAAAGGCTGAAATGTTCCCTGCAATGCTGTAAAAGTTACATTCCTCCCGAACCCTCTATTTATCACGACTAGACAGAAGGATCCTTAACTCATAACATGAAGAGGGCAGCATTTTCAGCACATACAAAACACGACCTCTGCAGAATGTAAAAGCTCTGAAGAAAGAATTTACTCATGTTCTCTCAGTAGGCTTAATGAGTTCTTGGCTCATTTTTTTCTGATTAGGTGTTTACGTTAAGTTTTGCCCTAGATGTGTGGGATGCTTCATTTCATAGTCCAGTCTCCAAAGGCCCTCGTCTCTCCGCTCCAGGGCCTTTAGTCACAGTAAAGTGCTTTCAACCCCATCCTTGTCTCTTCAGTCCAGCTATGCCGGGGATTTGACTTTAAGAAATGGGTGTAGATTTTGTAATCGCGCCATATGGTTGCCCTTCCTTGGAAAAAAAAAAAAGTGAGACTGAAATAAAAAAAATAATGCATGTTAATGATACAAATATATTGCAATGTTTTTATATATGGTCAGCTAGGGTTTGGTTTTAAATACAGGGTATATACAAAGTCTTGAAAGTTTGGAAAATGCTTGAATGTTTTCAAGGTTAGGAATATGCTTGAATTTGAATATACTCCTTGAAAAATGCTTGATTTTCAACATAATCTGGTGTTTTGAATTTTACTCTTAAAAGGCTGTACGAACCCTGTAAATATAAAAATACCTGAGTAGATCATGAGTGCTCCTCAGCGCTGCCGCTGAAGGAGCGGCTCCGGATGTGGTTCCTCAACTGCTCGATCAGCTCTGGGTTCTGCTGCTGGATCTGCTGGGCAAACTGTTGCCCCCTGACAGAGAGATGAGATAACTTTGTTTACCTGCTGAATTGCTTTCTACCAGAACAACAGCTCACACAAAGCAAGATGGGAAATAGTTCAGTTTTAAAAACAGCCAGCCTGCTTCTGTCCAAAGGTAACAAAAGCATCTCTAAAGCTCACCTACGTCTAATATCTCGTTTGTTGAATCCATACAAGAACCGAAATGTAAAAATGACACGTTGCGGAGAGTACTATCAATTTCCCAAAACGTTGAATTATTCCTTTAATATGTGGGTATTCAAACACGTATAACTCACATAAAACTCTCTAAAATCAATAATGAATAATCAGACAGTCCTTTCAATCCTTTTAATTTCTAGTCGAGTGTACTTACGCTTCAATCAAGCTGGAAATGTCTGACAGTCCACCCACTCCTGCTGCAGGACCCCCGACTGCATTAGACATCATTCCTGACATACTGACCGCACAGTGACACAGTGACAGTGAGCCGAAGCATATTCAAAGTATGCTTTAAAACTGAATGCAATCAAGTCATTTTGACACTCACAGCTGTTGCACTTGTTGGTTCTGCATCACGCTTGCAGCCTGTAAACAGAAATCGAGCTGAAATCCACTGAGTCTCTGATAAATGACAATTTATTTCTGATTACACTGGCAAACTGTTATTATCTAGTGCTGTGGGCCCTGAACGCACACACACAGCAATCTGATTTCGATGGATCTTGCCATTGTTGCTGCAATATAACTCTGGCATGCTTGTAGACGCGTTCTTGGCCTGGCGGACGTTCCTGTGCGTCATCGTTTAACAAGTCGGGAACCCTCCAGGCCCAGACCAGGTCTACGGCCTAACTGTCACTCATGGGACTAATCAGGGAAAATGTCTGGTCTAACTTTGCCAGAGACAAAACAAGCATAGGACACCTGTCTCCAGGACAAATGGTGCACAGCAGAGAACCTCTATTTTAACCAGAGTAAACAGGTTTGAACACATCACCCCGGTTTTAGCCTCTTCACACTGGCTTGCAGTATGTTTTAGAATTGATTTTAAGGTTCTTTTAATTACTCAAGAGACACTAAATGGTCTGACTCCTCAGTATAACTCAGATCTTTTATTTTTTATCCTCTGGCAGGCGCCTTTTATCTTTTATCTAAAGACTAAGGGGTACAGAGCTTTTGAAAACACCCTGCCCGAAGAAATACGGCAGGCTGGGTCAGTGGCTTCTTTTAAATCTAAGCTTGAAATGTACTTTTATTGCACCACCTTCCCTGATTTCATCTGATTCTAGTTTTTATTCTGTTTATGGGTTCTGCCATTTGTTTGTTTGTTTTTATGTCATGTTTTAGGTGTTCTTTGCTTGCTATGTGAAGCCCTTTGTAACTTTGTATGATAAGTGCTATATAAATGAAGATATTATTCTTATTTTTGTGCCTATGACACAGCCAGGCTCTTTATGTACAGTGCATATATTAGGACTCATGTTCTTACCATGCTGATGAAGGCAGGGTTGTTGATTAAACTAGCCATGTCAAATCCCAATCCAGCAGCTATCTGTGGCACACATCCATAGACAAAGGTCAAAACAACCACGGCTAGGTAATATATATGAGCTTTAATGTGATATACCGCACATTACGCTACATTAGAGGAAAATACAGCTTGTTTTTACTTACTGGGCTGGTTGCTTCCTTCTGCTTCTGCTCTGCAATCTTCAGGTTGGATTTGTAGGTATCATTCTCGGGGTCTAATACCAAAGCTTTCTTGAAGAACGAAATGGCCTCTGGATACTTGTTCATGGCTGTCAAAGCCAAACTGGAGCCACAAATGAAACGGCCAGACATCATTTTTGACAGACCTTGACACATTATGGAACATTTCCAATGACACAAACAGCATTCTTTAAGTCTAACTCACCCCATCCTCCCATACGCTTTGCTGTAGGTAGGATCAATCCCAATGGCTCTCTCGCAGTCACCTGTTGCCTCTGTATAATTTCCCAGTTTGCTGTGAGCTGCAGCCCTGCAGAGTGTTTAATTGTGTTCAGATATATAACGCACAAGGAAGGGATTCAATTCACTAGCACTGTCTGGCCAGTAAAACATTACATCGTGTCAACACGATAGCACAGGGTATTTAACATCTGCCCCTGCTCAGCTCCGCTTGTCTGCTGCTCTATAAAACAATCTGTGAACCACAACAGAAGTGCAAAGTTAAGTGCAAAACAATGACGGCGTGAAATCGTGTTGCTTGCTGTTGTAAATACCTATTGCAGTAGTACACAGCGTTTCTTAGGTCCAGATCAATAGCCTTTGTGTAGCACTCCACTGCACATCTGTAGTTCTCCTCCTTCATGTGATTGTTCCCTAAAAATACAATATTGGATTGTTCACAGAGTTTACACACACAAAGACCGCGGCCATCATTTTTATCATCCTAAGAAATGGTTAAACTTTTTTTTAATGGATGCTGCTAACAACAATTCCATTTTGGGCAGATGCTCAATTATTAATATACATTATAACTGACCAGATATTATTGTTATTAAGATATATTTAGGGCTATGGGAAAGGTTGACATTGCTGACATGGAAAACATCAAAGTTACCTGAGTAATAAAATCTGAATTTAGTTTATAGCTGTTCCGTTTCTTTCTTTATCATGTTTGGTGTTTTATATAAAGGCAGGTGTGTGCTTTCATTTTATCCTACAAAGGTACACATTTTCTTTCAATACACTGAGGCTCTCTGAGATCAATACTTTCCCCCAGAACTGCAAATATAGCTATTAATAAGTGAGTCCACGAGGTGGAAGGAGGTGCAGTGCTCCAAGATGTTCCTCCAGAGTTTTCTGATCACATAATATCTACAAGTAGCTGTGAAATTGCAGATGAACTTGTGGGTTAATTTTATTTAAATTTAATTTATTTAAACAGGTAGTCTGATTTTTCAAGAGAGACCCTTGTACAAAAAAAAAAAGGTGCACAGAAAATTCACAGACACGCGTTATACATTTTCACAGTTAGGAAACACATCACACACAACCTTGTTCTTATATTTACATGTTTAAGTGAGATAAGAGAATGTAACTTCACATTTTTTGGAGCTCATTCCATTTGTATGCAGCATTTTATTTCCAAGTTCAGTGTGAACAAAAGGTACAGCTAATGCCAAAATGTCCTGTGACCTGACATTGTAAGTGCTGTATTTAAATGTAACCAGAGAGCAGAGAGGTAACTGGGCAGTTTTTGTAGTAAAGTCTTATAAATAAACAACATACAATGCTGTAATCAAGGCAGTTGTACCACAAATAAGTTTCTTATTAATGCATGAACTACGGCTGGTTCTTCCCTGAACATGTGTTATTACTTGACCAGGTGGTGTCACTGTTTTTGCTTGCAGGTGCATGTGAGCAGTGGTGCTTAAAACGAGTGAAAATCTGTTTAAAAAGGCAGAACACAACTGCCAGGGTCCTAATGAAAACCAGGAAATATGACCACATTACGCCAGTTCTAATATCCCCACACTGTCTACCAGTCACTCAGAGAATTCACTTCAAAATCCTGCTGCTCGTCTCTAAATCACTCTGCGCCTCTGGGCCCAAATATATCTCTGATATGCTTGTGCCATGTGCACCTCCTAGAACCCTTAGCACATCTGGGACTAGCCTACTGGTTGTCCTGAGAGAAAACACAGTGAAGCAGCACTTAGTTGTCATGCAACACAGACCTGGAATAACCTCCCAAGTGATGTTAAACAAGCCCGGGCGCTGACCACTTTTAAGTCAAAACTCAAAACGTTCCTATTTTACACTGCCTACTCCACCCAGTCATAGCTAAAAAAGTATCTTCTTAACTTAGCTTTTAAATAGCCTTTGTGTATTTTATCAGGTACAAATGAAGAGTTTCAACATTACCTTCATTCTTCAGTTGCTCGGCTCGTTCAATGTCTTCTGGAGATGGGGAGGTCTCTGGTATGGTTAGGTTGTCATTCTAAGGAAATACGAAAAAGAAGAGACACTGATGTGATGCACTTCCAGGTGAAATTAACTTTGAATACACAGTGACTGTATGGTAAACAAAAGGCCGTTATTATGCTGGACATTTTGACTTGACAGGAGGAAAAGCTCTTTTCTATATAGCCGTGCCAATAACCAGTGCTAGTGAGCCACACCTTAATGGAATGCAGCCGTAGTAATATTATTTTCACTTTCATGTGTTTGACAAGTAAAAATGTCTGCTGTGAGAAATGTTTATAGTGTCGACTGTGGATAATGCAACATTTATCTTGCTTTAAACTCCATGTCAACACTTCCTACGTATGATAAAGCGTTGGTCCCTTGGATCGTGCAGCACCCACCTTGAGCAGGGAATTGAGGAATATCTCCGTCAGAGGCTGTGGCACAGCAAGATGGCAGTCACTGGAGCTGATCTTAAAGGTGGTCTCCAAACACTGTATCGCGACTGTGTTGAGACAGGATAATGTTGACGAGATAAATTACATTTGTGAGATCTCAAGATAGCAGCTAAACAATTGGCCTCAGAGTTAACAGTATTGTTATGGTGAGTCAGCGCTTGGCTGCACATTCAGAGTGAGAAATTTAAACTGTCCTGTCCATCTTTCATAATGGATGAAACACGCCACCGCACATGCTGCACATCATACCCTCGTTTCACTCAGTCACTTGTGACTCTTTTGGATGATACAACCAACTCCTGTTTATTCTCTCTATATTAGGAGCACGAGCTAAGAACATGGGTTAGAACAAGAGTGTCCTAAATTTGCGAAGGCGCTTTCCAAAGTGTAAGTGCACAGTGAGTCGACCTACCTTCGAGGCTCTCCTGCTCATCAGAATTCAAAGCACCGCAATGTGTTTGATCTCGTAGGAACTGCACAATAGAGAATGCCAGGCGCTTCTCCACTGCCATTTTTACCTAGAATCTGCTGGACACAGGAAGGCACCCACACACCAAGGAATATATCATTTATAGGGTGACACTTTATCAAAAAAAAAACACACACTTAAGTAATGTATAACTAATACTTGATGAATTAATGATGAATAAAAAAGTGATCAAGTCTCTATGAGTTTTTTGTGATTAGCTAATGCATCATCATTTAATGATACATATATGGCTTTATATGTCACCAAATTAGCTGGAATCTAGTTACAAAGAAAATGGCATGCCGTTGCAGAACAGTACATATTCTCGATAGAAATATGAAGCTGTTTTCATCAGACTGTTGGTCAGATGCAAACATCTATATGAAGTAACTGTGACTTAACAATCATTACGTGAGTATCTGTTAAGCATTAACTAATCATATAACCTGGTAGTGAGGAATTCACAATACTTCTTAAACTTGGCTTGAGTATTTCTGTACAACATTAAATATTCATGACCAAATGAGCAGAAATCAAAGTTTTAAAAAAATCAAATTAACTGCGTGGGTGTTTGAACTGTGGCAGAAAACGGTGTGTTCATGTTGGACTCCATTACTCATAACAAGAAGGTGAAAGAAATAAGTTTTTGGGGGCCTTTAATTCATGCATTCAGTTATCATTAATCATTAGTTATGCATTAGTTATGCATGTGTTTTGTACTCTTCTGTATTATAAAGTGTTACCATTGGTAGACAGTATTATTATTTATGTAATAAGGTTGTTTTTTTTTGATGGTTTGATAAATGTTGTCAAATCTCAATCATCCATGTGGACTGTAGGCCTATAACATACTCCTGAGTAATTAGCTATTATCTAGTTATTATCCAGGGTTGGCTCATCAACCAGGAAAACTGGGAAAACTGCCCACTGGCCCCAAACATCACAAATTCCCTGCATGTCAGTTGATTTCTGGTCATTTCATTAATTGCATTTGTGCCGGAATATACTTACGCTATCAGCTAAAGTGGACCCTGCAGTTTTAGCTTATTTTGTGGGCCCTGTGCTCACATGGTACATAAAGTGGTGTTAAATCAAATTACCACAATGTGGGCCCAACAGCAGATGTTTGCCCAGGGGCCTCCTAACAGGTTAATCCAGCCAATGTATATTATCTATTATCTCCAGCAACTACTACTAGAAAGGATGCTGGCAGTGCATTTAGTTCTTGTTTCCAAGACAACTCATAGGAGGATGAAAGTAAAACGATTCTTCCTTATAACAAAAAAAACAACAAAAAAAAGCATTACTCCATTAAAAAAAGCTCTGGTGCAATTTGGGTTTTTTTTCTCTGTCTGACCAAAGCAGTTCCAAACATATAAGGGCAGCAGGTTGCAAACAAGGCCACTAAATTTACTGTAATTTGACTCTGTGGGGAAAATGGTTTGCAGATAACAAACACTGCCTCCTATTTCCATCACGTGCTGATGCCATTCGTTGCTATGTTCATTTAGGTTTTGGCTAGCACAGCCACTCCTCCCTCACTGTGTTGACATACACGTACATGCAGTGATGCAGAAGCTGTGATGTAATACCATAACGGGAGACGAGAGGTGTTTCTATCCACTATGCGGGCGTCATATTTGTAAAAAATAAAAATAAAAAAAATACAACGCATTCAAGCAAATACAAGCAATGACACTGGCGGGAGCTTGTGATTCCTAAAAGCCAGTCTCTAGTGTACTAATCGTCCGGACAACAAGGCTCGCGCGCACTGTGCAGCTTGTGTGATGCTGGCTAAAACAATCCCAGTCCCCTGTCTGAGGAAAGAAAGGTCAACCTCAGACCCCCCCAAACACCATGAAGCCAGTTCATAAATAATATTATGTCAAAGGATGCTATTCAGCGTCCCCCCCCCCGCCCGCACACCTACCTGAGCTCTTATTATCCAGCTGTCTGCTCCGCTACCGCGTCATGAGGACTTGTGTCAGCTCGATCGCGTCCTCCTCGGCGCCTGCGCGTTGACAGCGGAAATACAAAGCGTTTTCCACACGCAAAGAGAGAGAGAGGGAGTGCAGTGCCGCTGCCGCTGCTGCTGCTGGGACTGAGCCACAGTAAGAGGAGAAGAAAGTGGGGTGGGGGGTTTTTTTTTGCACGGAAAAACGCATGAAACCGCGTGTGTGGCATGTGTGCGTTGAGAGTTGTAGTCTGCAGAACGCTTTGCAGGTAGGCTTCAGTGTAACTACACCGCTTAATAGCTGCTATGTTTAGTTAGTTTGTTTAACACCTTTGCAACAAATTAGTGGAGGGTTAATAGCTAAGTTACACTCAACTACTCTTAATTTGTTATTGCTCTGTATTGTGTCTACACGTGCACCTGTTAATCATAAAAACGGTATTAAAATGATGGCTGCTCTTTAAAGAAATCACTGAGCTGTTTGGTGGTTTTGGCTGCGATTGGTCGTAGCTGCCTTACACGTTATAAAACCACGCTTTTATAAGCTTGGTTTGAAAGGCTTCCGCCGCCATGCCATGAAACTCTACACTGGGTGGTCTTGGAAAAAGATCACCGCTTAGCATGGAAAAAATGCAGAGCGAGTGTGGCCCTAAATCATTTATTGCTCATACAGTATTAGTGCCACCTGTTAAGCTCAATCGTTTTAATGTGAAATGTCAAACTGTTTTAAACTTTGAAGTTGAACTGGTTTGAATGCGTAATTCCTTACAGCGTCTCTAATCCCGTCCTGAGAATGACCATCCAGAATGGGTCTGTGATATCTGCCAGAGACTGCTCTCAGGCAGCAAATAAGTGGAACACACTGAGGTGGGACCTGACTCCAGCTGAGACCAGGACGCTGACAGACAGCTTGATTCACAGAGTAAAGAAGGTCTATGATGACATTGGATCTCTAAAGATCGAAAATGTTTCTGTTGAAAACACCCTGACAGCATTGGCTAATGTCAAACTGGATTATGCATGTAAGGCTTTAAGGATAAGTCTGCATTTTTCTTGTCAGCAATCACATGAAAAGACCAAAACCAGCAATTAATTGATCCTGCTAACAAGTATCATCTGTATAGCCAAAGCCTCTGTGACATGTTCCTTCATTACCATGAACACACTCACTGTAGTTCTGTTTTTTTTTTTTGAGTCAGTCCCATATACATCTAAATATTAACTATAGCACCAAATGTGTATTCATCCGCAGCTCAAAATAGTCCCAACAAATACACTATGTACTCCTGTCTGTTAGTTTGCTAAAAACCACAATGCCCAGCTGTTCTAGGAAATCGCTGAGTCTTTAAAAAAAATAAAAAAAATAAAATTAAAAGGTAGAAAAATCAGAACGTATTGGTCTTTTCATTGGATTTATTTTTATTTTTTTTAAATGTATCAGACTATTTTTAAAAATCGTAACCTTCATGGTGTCTTTTGTGTTTATTCTGTTCCCTTAGCATCACGCCATGTTCTTGATTTCCCGCAGTATGTTTGTCCTTCTAAAGAGATCCGGATGGCGAGCACAGAGGCAGACAAGAAACTTTCGGAGTTTGATGTGGAGATAAGTATGAGGGAAGATGTGTTCAAGCGAATTACTGCCTTGCAGGTACGCCCATGTCATGTCACATCCTCTTGAATATACACATCACTCACACCACGAAGGAGGTGAAGGTTGATACAAAACTGTCCTTTAATCAGGCCTCTTGTCCACTAATAATGAGACATTAAAGTAATCTTGACCATAAAAGATATGGATTTGAAGCTAATTAAATTTAATGTGTGAGGATTAGATGTATTTATCACAGTAGCTATGCCAATGATAGTGTTGTATATTGAGATCAAGGATACTATACCCTCATTAGACCCCACCACTGGTTCTTATTTAGCTTGGGAGTTTTTTTTTAATCTGATCTGACCCAGTGGAAGCCAGTGCCATATGATATTTCATGCAGGACAGGCTGGCTGACATGCAGCATAACCAGGTGCATACATTTAGCAAAAATAGCCTTAATTCTGCCTATGTGAAGAAGTGTGTTTGTCTTTTGTGATTGTTTTTTGGCAGGAAAAGCTCCAAGACAACCTTTCACCTGAGGAAAAGAGATTCTTAGACAGACTTGTTACATTAGGCAAGCGGAAAGGATTGAACCTGTCTAAAGATACACAAGAGGTAACGCAATCTGGGGCACCAGGGTTGCCTAATGGTTAAGGCATGTACCAAGTAACTGCAACGTCCACGGTTGAATCCCGGCCAGGGGACCTTTTCTTGCATGTCTCACCATGTGTCCTGTCTCTCTACTGGCTGTAAAATAAAGGCAAGATTGCCCAAAAAATAATCTTAAAAAAATAAAAAAGAGGCAATGCAAACCATATAAATTGCAGGTATATTACAATTAAAGTTTTCTTCAATTGATCATAATAGAGAGCACAGGGATGTTTCACTCAGTGTTAATTAAATCAGAATGCGCCCCAAACTGTATTAATAGACACATTGATCATTTTTGAAGTGATAGCAATTGTGCCAGTCTTTTATTTTGAAGTTTTATTGTTGGGCAACTCTTTGTGTTTACATTTGGATCCAAAATTCTGCTTGTAATTCTTGAATAATCATGTCACATCCTGGAAATCAACTTTAATTTTCCTGACTTGACTTTCTTTCTCCACTTATTTTCTCGCCCAAGGAAATAAAAAGAACTTCCAAGCTCATAAGTGAACTCTCCATAGAGTTTAACAAGAATCTGAATGAGGACAATACGTTTCTTGGTTTTTCTGAGCATGAATTGGGTAAGCGTACATGCATAAAACTCTGGTCTGGTGGACAGTCTGGTATTATGAATATGCTATTATTTATGTTATTGTCCTGTTCTGTTAAGGTGGGCTAGCCGATAGCTATCTCAATGGACTGGACAAGACGCCAGATGGTCGGTATAAAGTGACACTTGAATATCCCCATTACTACCCCCTGATGAAGAGGTGTCACAATCCTGAGACCAGGAGGAAGATGGAAACCGCTTTTCACAGCAGGTGTAAAGAGGTAACTGGAGTCTGGTTATAAATCTGTGTGTACACTTTCCCGACCACAGCAAGTCCTGTCTGTTTTTAAATTCAGTTGATGCATATACACCTGCACCCCTATCTGGAGGAATACTGCTGTTACTTGCAAGTACTCTGCTTAAAGTTGTAATCCTTAATCCTGTTTTTGATGTTATTTATGGACGGCTTTTTCTCAGTGAGAGCCATTCACTGTATTTACATTCAGTTCTTACCTCTCTATATGGAAGTTTTCTCTAGATGGAGTCCGTCATTCCCGCGCTGGATTCAAATTACCCACCTACACACGAGGATATCAGAGGAAATGATGCATGCATGTAATTCAGGCGTTACGGTTTGTCATTTTATCTCACTGACATCCACCTCGCTGTTTACTTTTCGCTCTCCTACAGCCGTATCAGTGCTGTATTAAATTGCTGCTAATGCAAACCAAACATTTCCCACTGCTGCTGTTAGCACATTAGAAGAATTCAACTGGTGTTGCAAAGTAACCGACTCCTTTTACTGCACCCTGCTGTTGTGTGGGAAGGTACTCGCGCCGTGTGCAGCATCAAATCAGATTGCGGTTGCTCATGGCATGATGTGAAAAAATAATTGACTGACTTCTTTATTAAAACAACCTGAGTTTGTTTTTCAGATACACCAGTTGCTCTTCTGTTGTATTTCCGACAAAGTAGCTGCTCAAGGAGTGTTTGCTACCGCCAGAAATCCAGTGTTGCCAAATCAACCAGGACTGAAATCTTAAGGATTAAAATTTTTTAATGAGCAAAATTAGATATTTTGTAAAATGTTCCTATTGTATACATTAGATGATCTGCATATCTTACACTACAGCCTTTCTTTTTTTCCAGGTAAACACAGCGATCCTTGAACAGTTGATACAACTGAGGGCAAAGGTCGCCAACTTACTTGGTTACAGTAGCCATGCAAACTATGTGCTGGAGATTAACATGGCCAAGAATGCAAGCAATGTGTCTGCCTTTTTAGGTATGACACCCTTTCGACAAGTCACCTCTCAGGCACACACAAACACTCCCAGGGCATCTGATAACGGCTTGGCATTAGAAAAATAAACTTCATCGGGCAGATGGATGGGATGGATGGGGAAGTAGATACAGACTCAACCAGAAGAGAGAAATGCTACACCCCATGCCTGTTGCATGTAATATTCTGTATGTAGTGTAACATTTGGTAATTTATGGCTCATGAAAGCATGTGGCCCATGTGGTCACCAAGTAGAAAGGTCTGAAAGAGTGTGTCAGTATCTTGTTATTATAGTCTATAGTATAACTTCTGTATAGAACTTCTTCTATAGAAGGGACATCATTTATTATATAAAATGTGTAGATTTTAATAGTGGGAGTCATGGTTGTGATTGGCCTAGAAAAAAAATCTGCTGTAATTGTTTTAGATTTAAAAATATTCCACTTTTTTTCCCACTTTACAGACACATTCTATGAAACGTTGAAACCTGTTGGAATCAAGGAGAGGAAATATATTCTTGCACTAAAGAAGAGGGAGTGCTTGATGCAGGGCTACCAGTTTGATGGACAGATCAACGCCTGGGACTTGCCCTACTACATGAATCAAGTGGAGCAGTGCAAGTTCGCTGTGAACAAGGACAAACTAATTGAGTATTTCCCGCTTGATGTGGTGACAGACGGACTGTTTGGCATCTACCAGGAGCTGCTGGGTCTCACATTCACAGAGGAGGAACATGCTCATGTGTGGCATGAGGATGTGAAGCTTTATTCAGCCCAGGACACGGGAACAGGAGAGGAGATTGGCCAGTTCTACATGGACTTGCATCCAAGGTGGAGAATGTGTCACTTTGGGTGACGGACAAAAAATTATACCCTCATACCATACTTTGCATAAAAATTGTATATGAGGTGAAAGATCAGTTTTAGGGCTGCAACTAACGATTATTTTAATTATCGGTTAATCTGTTCTTTATTTTCTTCAATTATTTGATTCATTATTACGTCTGAAAATTGTGAAAAATGCCCTTTGAAATTTCCCAGAGTCCAAGGTAATGCCTTTCAAATGTCTTGATTAGTCAGTTCAAAATTCAGAATATTCCCAATCACATAAGATAGCGAAAAGCAGCAAATCTTCCCAACTTAGAAGCTGGAACTAGGGAATGTGTGGCATTTGTGCTTGAAAAATTACTTAAATGATTAATTTGAAATTCAAAATAGTTGCAGATTAATTTTCTAATCGTTTTAAGCTCTAATCAGTTTATTCTCCATCACAGAAAACTGTAAAAAAAAAAAAATTATTGTAATGTTAATGCTCCGATTCAGCCTTGCTGTGTGACAGTTGCAACTTTATCTTCCACCAGGGAAGGAAAATATGGCCATGCAGCCTGCTTCGGGCTCCAGCCTGGCTGCAGAGGACCTGATGGAAAACGCAGGCTTCCAGTGGCGGCTATGGTGGCTAACTTTACCAAGCCCAGAAAATCTTGGCCCTCTCTCCTCCAGCACCATGAGGTGGAGACTTACTTTCACGAGTTTGGTCACGTTATGCACGAGCTCTGTTCTAAGGTAGGCCACTGTGAATACGTCACCGGCAGTGTCATTAAATTTGAACGATAGAGCTTGAACTTTTCCTGTGTTTGTATCAGACCACTTTTTCAGAATTCAGTGGAACCCTGGTGGAGACGGACTTTGTGGAGGTGCCTTCGCAGATGCTTGAGAACTGGGTTTGGGAGAAGGAGCCTCTGAGAAGAATGTCTCGCCACTACAAAGATGGCACCCCAATCCCAGACAACCTGCTCGACAAACTGATTGCATCCAGAGTAGCAAACACTGGTCAGACACTTGAATTTTCACCAAAAAAAACCCAAACTCTATAACATTTATGCAGAAATCAAGAGTTTCTGTGGATGTGTTGACTTGTTTATCCTCTTCAGGACTGATGAACCTTCGTCAGGTAGTCCTAAGTAAAGTGGACCAGTCGCTACACACCAGCCCTCATGCAGATACAACTGAGGTGTTTGCAAAGCACTGCCAGGACATCCTGGGTGTTCCTGCCACACCAGGTCAGTTGTAGCATTAGCAACAGTAGCATTGCAAGGCAAATGTTGGCAATTCAGCATATATTTTCAGGGTTCGTACAAAGTCTTGAAAGTTTGGAAAATGCTTAATTTTAACCGTTATGTTTTCAAGGTTAGGAATATGCTTGAATTTGAATATACTCCTTGAAAAGTGCTTGATTTTCAACATAATCTGGTGTTTCATCATTTACACAATCACTTATGTAAACCAAAAATTTACATTTTAAGTAAAACAAATATGACGACGGTAACAATATAGTAACAATTTACATGTGATGATAAAGGCTTCGAGAGTCTGGAAATTTTTGGATTAGGTACCTTGAAAGTGCTTGAATTTGACTTAAAGCTGTACGAACCCTGTATTTAGAGAAATACATGCATGAAGATTTTTATCGTTGAAATATTTCAACACTTCCAGCTGATGTGATGACAAAGATCTGTTCTCTGCAGGTACCAATATGACCGCCACTTTCAGCCACTTGGCTGGAGGATATGACGGTCAGTACTATAGCTATCTGTGGAGTGAAGTCTACTCCATGGACATTTTTTTCAGCCGTTTTAAAAAGGAAGGCATTATGAATCCAAAGGTGGGTCTGATTATTACTATACAGTATATATTATATATGTTATATATCCATTTACTTGTAAGCATCGCACTTTTTGTGGAAAATGTCTTCATCAGTGCATGTGTGCCTCAACACAGGTTGGAAAAGAGTACAGGAGGGTGATTCTGGAAGCAGGTGGCTCTGTGGATGGAATGGACATGCTGAAAACCTTCCTGGGACGTGGCCCATGCCAGGAGGCCTTCTTTCAGTCTAAAGGACTGATCAAGTCTCAGGAAACACAAACGTTGTAATTTGATATAGCCTTTAAGAGTCTTTTTTGTCAAAGCAAGGTATATTTTTAATTGTCAATTGAAAAATGGCTTTGCTGTCATTACTGTGTTTGTTTTTCTACTTGATGATTTCTACCTGTTGGCATTTGTTCAAATGTACAGTAGGTCATGGAGGGTCCTTATGATGATATGTGTAATGGGCCTTTTTTAACAGCAAATATTTTAAGTTAGCATATTGGGAAAAGCACAGGAGTTACTAATAGCATTGCTTTGTTCTGTTCAAGTGTTTCAGTGAGCCATGGCGGTGTGATGATGAGCCAGCATGCACAATACCACGACCCTCAAAACAAAGCAGCTAAATGGAATTCAGCCATCGTTCATTTCTTTATTTACACCTGCGCCTTTCCTACTTGGACTTACGATATAGTGTTTGAGATGCGTATGCAAACTTAGTGGTCATTGTATCTTTTTTAAGGCAAACAATAAATCAAATCACCATTCATGTTATATTAAAAGATTTAAATATGTATACATATTTAGAGATATAGACATGTAGGGATTGGACACTATGTGAAAGCTACAGAAAGATTTGAAAATATTAAGAGTCCTACATGCAGTATAGGATGTTAAAACTGCTCACGTGTTCAAGCAAGATGGCTCACATATATATCTATATATCTATATAAATTCCCTCCTTAAAAGGCATTAGGCTTTTGTGATAGATCTCGAGAAGTCTCTTCTCAAGAACATGATTTGGGAAAGTGTGTTTATTACCATATTGTGGAAGAAGGAGGGGTTGTATATTTTGGAGACCTACTTAGTAAAATTCCCCTGCAGGGAAATAAAAAGTTATATATACACCAGGGGGCGCCACAAGATAGCAAATGCTGGTGCGTGAGTTTAACATGGCAAAGAAAAATAAACCTTAATGGTTGGCATAACAATGTCTGTGCTGAGAATGACAGTTTACTTTATTTAAATAAAATCCCCATTCATGTACTTTTGACTGGCCAAACTGCTGTAAATAGTGCTAACACCTTTATGTATACATGTAGATTGGTTTAATAAAATGTCTTGTTTTTGCCTCGTCCATAAATTGTTTGTGTGAATACCTAATCAGAAAGGGAAACAAATGTTGACAAGCAAATGGATTAGGGAGATACGGGGATTCCGCAGTAAAAGTGTCTGGGTGAGATAGTGAAAGCATCTCGGGGGCGACTTCTGGTGGACAGCCCACTGGTACATGCAGGCACAGAGGTCGCAGAGAAGAAACCCACAGCTTCGTGCTCTTAAAACAGCCTCGATGTAGCTTCACTCGACTCTGTCAAAGCTGCATGATTGAAGGAAAGGAGATTATGACTGAAAACACCTGGGTGCGGCACACTTTAGAGGACAAGGCTTCGCTCTGCCTGAGGTCGTACGCATTTTTTGCCTTTTGTATTTCCTTGCTGAATGTCGTGGACATTTTGGATTTTTTTTTAAAATGCTCGTGTCATTAAGTCTCACCAATTAAGGACCGTTTTTTTTGTCCTGTCTTCGCCTTCGGTTAGTTTGTTTGAGTAACATCTGGGAGATAAATACTTTTAAGTCTGAAAACAACTGGGGGCGACAACGTTGACCAACTTGAGGACGGCTTGCTGAGGAGAATGTGCGTACTGGGCCAGCTTCGAGTTGCTCTTTAAGTGGGTAACATTAGCTAGCTGCTAACACTAGCGAAACCCTATTGAACTACCCTCGAGCAAATCTGTGCTAAGCTAGCTAATGTCCACTTATCTAAATATTTTTTGGATAGTAGCGCTTTGCCCATATCCTGGACATCATTAAATGAGACGCTGACTCGACAGTAATTTAGGTAAGTCTCTTTGTTTGCGCAAGTTACTGCTTCTGTCTGTGTGTGGGGCCCCATACAACATGCTAACAGCGCTGCTAGCTGCAGCGTAGTATCGTTGAGGTTCCCATTCTGATTCTGTCCGAGTTGAGTCTTAGATTAATTTAGCCCCATTTTATCAGTTAAATTATAATTATTAAAGCCTCATCTGACAGCTAACATTTTAGTAATGGCTGTGACCAAGTTTTTGTTCTGATACAATGGTGGGTTTTGGACGGTAACGAGAGATTTAAGCAACTGTCTGTTTTCGGTAGGTCTCGCATCTGAACAGCTGTACATGGCTGCCCGTTTGCAATACTACTTGGTTGTCTCTTATCTATTCGGAGTCACCAGAATATCCATTATAACGCAGTCTAGTACGGTTATAAGTATCAGTCAATAACATGAATATATTTTACTGCCATCCCCAGTATCAGCCATTAACAGCTGCAGTGCAACAACAACAGCAGCAGCAGCCACATCTTTTGTTGCGGAACACCTTCAGCGCTTCGACGGACGAAGGGGAATTACTGTGCTGTACACTCAGCATATCGGCGTTTTCATTTTCTCACCACTTCGCTAATCAGATTACCATCCCCACTCAACTCCAGTGTAATTTAATCCTGTTAAGATCTGAGATAGATGGAGGAGCTAATCTCTCTTTTGGTTTTGATTTTAGGAATGTTAGCAGACCTTTTTTTAACTGTTAATCATCGTTCAGGTGAAAATGGCATCAAGCCTGTGGTTCATTTTTGTCTTTTCATTTCTTTTCTTTCTTTTTTTTTTTTTTTTTTAAAGGTACATGCATCACATACATGAATGCTTTGTGGTTTTAACACACCGGTGATAGCTATGCTTGTGTAGTGTAATCTTGTCCATCTCGAGTAGGCTATAAAACAAAAATAAATCTGACTTGTAAACTGAGTTAGACATATTTATATACTTCTGTATGTTCTGACATCAGCAAGAGAGCTCATCAAAATACAAACTTGACCCAGCTGAACTTAACCCTTGAAACTGCCAGTATGGACTGCTTTATGTTGCTAAAGAGGGGACACATATGTTAGCCTACAAATACTACAGGCATCTGTGGTCTTACAGTCTGCTTGTCAAAGTACAGAGAAGGCTTCTGCTGCCTTACAACTCAAATGATTGGCATCCGTTTAGCCTTTGAAGTCCATCATTGCTGTAATAAAGTGTAAACAAAGACTAGGACATATCAGCTGCCACTTGTCATTGTTGTATGCCCATAATCTAAGAGCAGCTGGACAGCTGTTTGTAGATTATTATCCAGTTATTCATTATAATCAAACATTTAAATGTCTCCAGAGTTTGGGGTAATTTCCTCAAACTGTATAATACACAGTTGTATTATTCTTCTGCCCTTCTTTCCACATTGCAGTTTTTAATCATTCATCCAGTCAAAGCAAATATTGTTGTGCAAGACTGATTTTATATATACACACAGCGTAAATCCCAGAAACGGAGTCTTACTACAGTGGTATGTTTCCATTGAGGTGTTGAAAGCCTGTGTTGGTGAACATTTTTATTTTATCAAGTTCCTCGTATGATCATTTACAACACACCTTATCTAGAAGGGAAGATAAGGTTCACTCTAACAAAGGGCCCTCTGCTGCGCTGTTCTTTTCTCACACTAGTGTCAAACTGTTGTTGTTGTTACAGATACACTTGCAAAACAGTTTGTTGTGCCACCTGGAGACGGAAAAGAAAGCAAAGACTTGACAACAGTCTTCAACAAAAGCGACAATAATACGTTTCCTGATCGCCAGTATATGTCACAAAATGTTACTGCAGCTGCATAATGGTTAATCCACAGTCCATAATGCTTCCATTGTGAAATTTCCCCATATATATCTTGAGTTGGACAAATAAAACTCTTGAAGGATTAGGTCTAGGTCACCCAGGTTAAAACATTTCTTTTGCTTTTACAGCCCCATACTGTTTCTTTTCCAACGGTCCTAAACTCAGTTTGGATTTCTTTGATGGCAATACCTTTTTAAAAGCCCAATGAAATGTGATCTTTACCTCCTTAAGATGTAATTCCTGTTGGAAAGTCACACAGTGAGTGATCATCCTGAACTGTGAACCAATGGGGTAACATCAGTTGAGGAGGAAACGGCTATATGATTTCATCAGAGGGTCAGGAGAGTGGGATCTCTCACAGAAATGGTATTAGTTGGACTTTTTGTTTACGCCTAGTGTTGGGTGTTGAACAACAGTGCTGTGAGGATGGCTGCGACTGTAGGAGTGTTTGTCTAATGGCACTTTAAACCCGAAGGAAGCTTCTCCTTTTTTTTTTTCTTTTTTTTTTTCCATCGTCTTTAATATTCCTGCTTGTGTAACCATTAAAGTGCACATTTCTTCTCCTCGAACTGATTGAGATGCTTTTTACCATTGTAGTGAAAAGGAACGCAGAATATGAGCTATGTGTCAACAATGAAGCTGTTGACGTGGTCCAAAGAACACGTGTTCAGTGAGTCAATATTCATGTGTAATTGCAGGCGAGTTGCATGGTGTATTGCGACTTGAGAGTGAACAAACCTGTGAGAAAATGTCAAGTTAGGAAATGAGCCACTGTGGCATTAGCAGTTTTTTGTCAGTGTGAATGTGCCAATTCGTATTTTGTTTGTAATATTTTTCAGCTGGCAGGTGATCATAAAAAAACTATTGGCAGTCCAGATATCCTTCATATCGTTGTTTCAGCCAAAGCAAAAGTCAGTTTAGTGTAGGCTATATCTTTAATGGGGCTCCATAAGATTGTCCTCACATTGCCATCACTGTTTTCCATGCAGATGGATATATTATTTAGTTAGTGCACTTACATGCATTTGCCCCATTAAAGATTTGATGTGGGTTTTTTCGTTGGTCTTTTTTAAAGACAAAGAGACATTTGGCAAGTTGTGAGACTTGTAGCAGGTACATGCGGAGCAAGCTGTTGCATGTGTGTATTTAACTTTCAATTAATGGGCTAGCTTGTAGCTTCAGAGAGCTTTCTATGCCAAGGATCCTTTTATAGAGCTAAACTGATTAGTCCATTAATTGATAACTTAATTTGATAAGAGGAGAAGCTTGGCTTGGCTACCAAGAAGTGCTTGTCCAACTCATTAAAGCAGGTGAAAGCGTGCGGCAGAGTGCAAAGATTATCATCAAGTACCGACAAATACTTTATGGATGTGCATGTGCCTCCTGATGGTTGCATGAGGTTAGTCAGCAAATGTCACAATAAGGGCACACTCTTCATAAGGGTAGATCACCATGGTAACATAAGCTGCACAGCTAACTTGATCTGGAGCGGGCTATATTCAGACTAGGGATGTTCTGAGCCGATATTTATAATTTATTGCGAAGTTTCAGTCCCACTGACCTTACTCGGGCTGTATTAAAAAGCACTGACACACCTCTCTACACCAAATGTGTCTGCTCTTGAAGATACACCAAGTGTTTGTGTCTAATTTCACCATTTGTTCTAATGATACTCATTAAGACTAAAATTTCTACTACTACTTTGATTTATATGTATTGTCAACACCCTTGTGGCAGGTGATTTTGATTTACAATCTGAGGAAGGTCTGTGGGTCAGCAGCAATATTTGACTACCACTTTGACTGATTTGTCGTAATGAAAAACAAAGCCCGTGTTTATGGATTCTTTTCTTGGTCTGTTGCCCACTAGCCATTAAAGCTGGCGTAACAAATAGCAGGTAATGTACATTAATAACTGTAGATATCAATATTGAATGAATAGCCTATTAATTGCAGTAAAGGTCTTTGATACAGTATGGGGATGGCCCATAACACGTCTTGTGAGCCTGTATTTGACTCAGTATTTGTTGAACAATGTACATTTGCATAATATTTGAGATTCCGCCCTATCAGTTTTAACATACGTTTGTGCATTCAGTTTCTCCCTAATGATTTTGCTGTTTCTGTGACCCAGTTACGAGAAAAATTTGTCTCTGCCTCATTCAGGCTTGTTGTCTATCAGCAGATATGTTCATAAAGCCAAATCCTTCTTTAGTTTTTATTAAGACACCACATAGGAGCGTGCAATAGCCCCTACGTAACATATGTAAAAAATTGAAATAAGGCATTTATGTAGAAGAACTTGTGTAATGGAAGAATTTTGAAAGGGTTTTGATTACCAAAGAGGAAAGAAAAGTCTTTAGATGTGAACCTTGCAAGAATGGTCTGTTGTAATGTCAGCTGTAAGCGTCATATGTCTGCTATAAGCTACCTTCATACTATGTAGCCTAACTGATTTTTATGTGCTATAGGCTGGGCAAAGCATTGTCTTCAGGCTGCCCTCACATGATAAGTGGTCTTGGCTTATCTCTGTGTTGTGTTGGTCACAGAGTCAAACATCACCTCAGCACAACGCAGATACATCAGCATATATTTTGTATAAATTATAAACAAGACATGAAAAATCATGCTGAAGAAAAGTATAATGTCCTGGGTCAGTGCAGTCATCACCTGCCAGGTAAGGAAAAGTGTCAAAAAATGGGGTGTTTACAGAGTGATAGAAACACTTTCACAGATACAGTTTCCATGTATATTGTATATTTTACGCAAAATCTGGCTATGAAATTGTGCTTCTAACGAATTGCAGTTGCTCAAAAGTATCTGGCTCAAATAAAATGCACTGAACCTTAGGTTTGGGACCGTGATTGGGCTCATCTTAATTCATATTCAAGAACATGCAGCCAAAAAATCATTTAGTTTACAAATACTGTGTACTGTACTGTTTATTTTTATATTTGATTCTTATTAAATTCTGAATCCTTTTTTCCCAGTTAATCATATTACTGTTGTCACTGTAAATACCTCAGTCCAGATCAATACATTGATCTTATCCTGAATTATTGCATGTAATGGAATGTTTGTCTTTCCTTGCTCAATATGCAAATCACCTCCATTTCCATGAACCACCTCCCGTCCTCAAAGACAAAACAATACTGTCAACCGTTCTTGGCTCCCAGATTGACATGCCCCAATAGAAATGATACAGTTTGTCTTGTTTGTGATCCATGTACAGGGATCCATAATGTTATTGTTGCTCAAGGCAATTGGGGTTTGTTGTTGCTACTTGTGTCATGCAGTAAATGACATTCACATCTGCTTATGCATACTACACAATGAACTAAATGGCGCTCCAGTGCGGTCTATGATGTATTTGACCGCATATGTGGACGCATGCTCTGAATACCTCCAATTGTTGCCCTTGTCGTTACATATGCAGTGTGTTTTGGGTGGAATCACACTTGTTTTTCGAGTTGCTAATTTGTAAAAGGATCACCCAAGCTGCACGTTCATGCTCAATGTGAGCAGCTCACCGTTGATGAAGGCTGTCGGTATAATTCATTTGATATAAAATCGGGTTTGTGTGCACAGGCAAAGTGGTGGGTTTGGGCCCATAAAGAAGCTCCATGTTTGGCTTTCAATCGCTGCAGTGTGCTGTGATTTTAAACAGGCTGAACAGGCACAGGCTGGTGAGCACCTTGTCTGCTGACCCTAATACACCATCGCTTGCCATGTGACAGATTGCCGTTTTAGTATAGCTCTGTTTACATCTGTTTACCGCTGGTGCTAAAGAACTTACAGGTTGTGACCGTTCCCACCTTGATCCGCGAGTATCTGCTTTCATTGTTGATGCCATTAAAACGAACACACCTTTTTTAACTGCAGTGAGTTCACTTGTCTTTGTGTTTGCTCACAGCGTTGTATTTGACAGCAGTCTTGAGAACAAGCCAAATTTCATTTTAATTTACAGTGTTCTGTAGAGTCTATTAGCAGAGCAAAGGAACAGACTGGCCAGGACAAGGGAAAGAGAAACTGGTATTACTAATACTCAGTTAGCCCAGTAATCAAAAGTAATGACATTATTACCATAGCGAAGAAAACAAACAAGCAACTCCATCACTTGGCTCCATCTCTGATTTACTGCATGTAGAGCAGAAACAAGCCCTGCCCTTTTTACCAAGTTTGATGAGAAAGGCCAGTTAAATATTTTATTATACTATTGGGTAAATTTTTTTTTTTAAAAATACATTTATTTGGTTAGTTCTCACAGCCCCTTTTTAGGCTGCATTAAACGTATTTCAACATAGGTTGCCAGTTTCCTTTACAAGGGGTTACAATATTCATAAGATCTTAAATATCTAAACAATTTAACATGAAAATGTGAAAACTGTGTTGTTGTTTTTTTAAGGACATCTTTAAGAGGCCTTTTGGAGTTTTTATGGTCAACTACTAACATGTCCCTTTTGTAACCTTATTCAAATTTAGAGTTGAACATTGAGAGAATTGTTTTAAAAAAAATAAAAAACAAAAAATTAACTACTGGTCACTATTGTTTGCCAACCATACATGTATAGTTACTTTTATTTATTTAAGGTGACAGTTTTTCTCATCCTCCCTTGAAATTAACACACTAGTGAATGAAAGTTTACAGAGAGATGCTGGGATGCACGCTGTCAGATTTGAGATGGTATATTTATCAGCTGCAGTTGTTAAATAATCTCAATTTATCTGCACACAAATCTAATGCAGAAGCACATAAATCTTATTGTGCACAGGACGAAGTACTTCCTCATTGATAGAGCTCATGTAAACAAGGCGCAGGTGATTACCTTCACAGTCTTAATTTTGGTTTTACAGTGTGGCTATGGGGCTGTCTGATTGAAAGGCAAGTAGCTGCCAAGTAGAAGAGGCTGTTGGCATAGCTGCTAATGCCCCCCATCCCCCACCGCCAACACCCCCAGTTTGAAAATGACGCTTGCTTTATTCCAGTGTGTGATGGACGGAGGGAACTTTGTGTTTGGCAAGATTCAGTATCCCAAATAGATGAGATGAGGATAAAAGCGCCCAAGAGGAAGTGGAGCAGAAACTAATGAGTGTCAGTGCAGTCCAATGTGTTTGCAGCTGATTGGGAGACCCTATGAATAAGTCAAAATGTCTCATCTCTGTTTTTCTCCTCCCCTCCTTTCTTGCCTTTTTTTAAAATTTTTAATCCCTCCCTCTTTCCTGCTCTATAGCTCTATTGTGCACGACGAGGAGCGTGGAGGGATGATCATGATCTTTTAGCTGGCTCAGTTTGTCTCAGATCAGCTGGCAAGCCTAATGCTTTTCCAGACATGCACGGACAATACTCTTGTGTTGTACTCTGACCTGAGAAGTAAAATGATGTCACATTTTCATGGTTGAGTCTTGTTCAGGTTCTTGTTTTGGGGGGGGGGGGTTAGATAAGCTACCTTACCTTCATAAAACAGGCAGTCAGACAGATTTCAGAACATTTTCTCTGTGCATTAAAATGTATCTTCCACTAATGCTTAAACAGTACAGTCCTTAATAACAGAATGAAAACCGCTTGTGTTTCTATCTGCGCTTCTTGTGTTTCCTCAGGCAGGACTAACTTGGCACATAGGAGGAGCCTGGCTATTTCAGTATATCCTAAACTCAATAAATTCCGCCTCCATTCAACAGCTTTATGTAGTTACTCAAGTATTCGCTGACAAATCATGTTTTTTGTCCAACTTACTGAACATTAGCTTCCACTGTTGCAAAGCCAACCCCTAACAAGCTTAACTTAACATGATGAGAGATGCAAGGAGCTTCTTTTGACCTAAATTTGACTGCTAATTAGCATGCACCATGGAACACGTTAAAAAAAAGATCTTACATGATCTTAATCTAATCTCTTTTTATTGGGTTTGGATTTTGGCAGTCAAAACCACTCACAGGGGATTAGACAAATGATCAAGACAACAAAATGTATTTCAAGAGACTATATGTTCATCAATTATTAGTTTTATTACCAGGTTTGTTAAAACAAAAGAGAACAATTACTTTATTAATCTCTTTCAGAAAATTCCATTTTTTTCACATTTTTACACGCATAGGCCCGAAATACAAACATGCATACACACAGGACCATAGACATGCAACTGGGGGAGAGATGTTAGTGATGGGGCAATTAGGGGTTCAGTGCCTTGCTCAAGGGCACATCGGCAGTGCCCAAGAGGTGAACTGGCACCTCTCCAGCTACCAGTCCATTCCATACTGTGGTCCGTGCTGGAAGCCAAGTCCCTATGGAGTAAGCTATTACCTCCCCAAAAAAGAGGAAATGTTTCCTTTTCGCTTGCAGATAGTGTGATGTTAACAGATGATTATCTATCTGTTCATCATTTCCGTGATGGGAACAGTACTATGGTAGTGTTGAATGTAATTCACAGGTCACTTTTTTACTGAAAAAGGGAACAGGGCAAGGACACCCAGCATAAAGCACTATCAAAAATGGATTGTGGGGGTTACCAATCCATCCAAAGCAGTTGTTGGTGTTTGTGCTGTTTGCTTTATGCTTGGGTGCTTATGTTGTCTTTTGTCCTTTTTTCATTAGATAAGCAAATTGTTGCTGTTGGATCTATCATCTGCCATCCACTGGGATCCAGGCGCTTGAGTCCTAAATGACAAGGTATGTCAGGCAGCTCATTCATATCATGCAATTTCCTGTTGCTAGACTGTATTCCTTTTTTTTGTGTTGTTTTTAAAATACAACAGCAATATGCTGAATACATTGTGGAGTTTGTTTTTTGGATTTAGATTTAAATTTCTGTCTCTTAACACAAACGGTTTTGCCCTCACGGAAGTGATGTATTCATGTCAAACTTTAATCCAACTCCAACAAGAAACAACAGGAGTGCCACACCCTGTTCTCCTGGAGGCCAAGATACACGATACACCTGCCAAACTAGCTCTGTGTGCAATCAGCATCCTATTTCATCTTAAAAAGGTCAAAGTTGCTATTATAGCGGCACATGTATCTCAAACCATGCCTCATTCACAACTTCGGAAGCCTTTAAGACCTATATTAGGAGACAAATAATAAGCTACACAAGTTCAATAACTAACGAGTTGCGAGTTAAAATGAAAAAATTGAAGAGATAATAACTATGGCAGAAAACAATTTATCAAAGATTCCCTTTAGCTACAACATGAATTGACATTACTCAGATCTCAGTATAATGAAACCTTAGGAAGTTGACATTTTACGATGGAGAAAAAGCAGGAAAATTCCTTGCGTGGCACATTTAAGACCATTCAAAATGAAAAGGCTGTATATAAATACGTCAAAATATTGCATGACCAATACACAATTCACAGCAGATTGCGCTCGCTTTGCGGCATTTGTCCAACATGGCAACAGAAATACTTGTAGCACTGAAGATCAGCACGTACTGGCTGCATGAAAGCCTGCATTTTAGATGAAGAGGACAAACTTGCCAAAAAGTCCCTTCAGGCTGCTGATTGTTCTGTCATGTTGTCTACACCAACTTAAAAAAAACAAAGCTTCATTCTTGACCCTCCCAGAGAGCTCATGCTAAGCTGTGAATAGAATTATTATGATTTATATTTTTAAAGATGATGGATACCTAGTGAAGACCTGTGTCGGTTTTTACTGCATTAGCCACATTTGTGGATTCACAGTGATACGTTTAGTCAAACCTATGCTGCCGGGGTTAGTGCAATATGTCATTGGGTTTGGATAACTGGATTATTTAATTTTTTTCAATTTGGCCTGTGCGTTCAAAACATTGACTACAGATAACACATTTCTAGACGTCTAGACCATAAAGTCAGTTTGTCTCAAGGACACTATGGATGCACATGTCTTGTGACCCAAATGGTGAGTACAACAAGACCGGATGAGAGGAGACATGCCTCTCCTACTCGAGACAGCTTTGTTTGTTGGCTTTGCTGACAGAAACAGGTTTGCCTTTCAAAGCTGAAGGATTTTTTTTTTTTTTTTTTAAGCGCAACATTTCCTCATTTTCTTGTTTGACTGCTTGGCTTTTCCCATAACTCATAGCCACTCGGTTTGCATAACCACACCGCTGCAAGCTTTGCGTCAATTTACATTTGATACCTGGATCTAAACCAAGGTCAACATACTAGTCTCTAATTTCCACAATCTTTTTTTTTTGTTTGTTTTTTTGTCCATAATATGGATTTCCTTTTTTCCTTTTTGTAAATCAACACCAAATTACATGGGGCAAAAAAATCATTCATGCACTGCTAAATGATGATTACAGGGCTACAGCATGTAAGCACACTTTCAGCCCTGTGATCAATACATACCTGTCAGTTTAAGGACTGATACAGACTGCCATTCATTCATACATTAGCAGTGGCTATTTGCTGCTCTTAACTAGTCTTAACCTATTTTAGTTCTTTCTAGCTCAGCTTCTATTTACAATGCGAAGTTATACCATGTGATTTTTTTCATTAACCTTTTTAAAACGGCATTTAATGAGCAGACTTTATGACTTTAACAAGGAAATAGGGGGAATATTATCCATTTTCATGTTTTTCCAGCAGGCAAACAAGGAAAAGGCGGCAGATGGATGCATGGCTCTGACCTGAATGTGTCTGACCTGGTTATTGAGACTTGGCAAACTGCATCTCGCTCCCTCTCTTTCTCGCTCACATGGACAAACACACAGACAGACAAGCAACTGTATCTGATACGTAGTCCTGTATCTCTCTCATTACTGGGGAAGCATCATCTTTCAAATATCACTGAGAGAGCTTCTTTTAGACCTGAAACGATGTCCATTTATTATTCAAGTCATTGTAAATACACTGGAGAAGACTTTCATCTAATTAAGTACAACACAAAGCAAACGTAAGATATTTACCGTCACTGTGTGCTGTATAAACTTAGTATTGCTATTGCTTTTTATGGCTTGCTAATTTACTATCCATTCCCCTGCTTTTTCCATTCTTGGCCATCTGTGGGAGTAGCCTAGATCATGAGCAGATAGCCCTCCAGGTGCTCTTGAGCTCTGTGAGTTGGAAACGAGACAAGCAACATTGGTCTGTTGCACTTAAACTCACTGTAAAATCATATCGGCATGCTTATTTCACTGTAAACGCTAATTGGCTGCTTCTCTCGTATGCCATGGTTCAAAATGAACGGTTTCGGTAAATAAGGTATATTCGAAGTGGGAGTGATCTTTGATGAGGTTCTCAACTCGGCGTCAAATGCCAACCACAATCAACCCTAACACCCTATGTATGCTGCTATTTTTGTGGCTGTCACATGCTGCACCACATCAAAATGGTATTTTAAATGGATAAAAATAAATGTTTGAAATCTGAATTAAGAAAATATAGCCTGACTCATAGCTTTGCATTAATGGCTCCCTATAATGTTTTATATGGCGAGAGGAGTGTCAGTCGATAAATGTTGTAGCTGGAAGGTTTATGCAGGATTTGGATGGCCTTTCTTCATCCACAGAATATATTGAAGTTTAAACGCCATTTTCAACCAACAGAAACACTTCAAAGGCAATGGTGGATGTGCAAAATGTCACAAAAATGGACACCGTGTTTTTTTTCTTGTGGTCATTGTGGATAGTAACAGCTGGCTGTTTATTTGTGCTGATCATACTTTACTTGGTTGTAATACTATGCATCGTGACAGGAAGGCGCTGCATTGTTTTTGCAGGTTGCAAGGTGGTTTTAATGGCAGCTGCTGTACCATTAATATACAGTGGCTTATGGTTAGTCCTGGGTTTTGCCTGAATTAATATGATTGCTTGGCTGTTTAAGAGCCCCAGAAACTTTTTAATTGGATCAGTTTAACCAACCAATGTTACTGTAGTGTTGTGATGATAGAAATCAAACTGAAAATGTCTATATCCTTTTTAAGTAGCCTAATATTTGCTTTCTGCTTGGGCAGCCATGTTCATGTGACATCAAGCCGGCAACTCTCTTTCTACAGTAGTTTAGAACCTGAAAACCGTGAACTAGACTCTACTCCATAACCCCTTTAGTTATTGTGACATTGTTAATAAGAGCTAATGACATTGTTCGGGTCTCCTCTCTCTCCTAATCTCAGGGGCTCATATTTAACTGGATCTCATATTTAATTAAGAACTTACCGGCAGAAGGGATTTTTGAGCAGACTACTATTTTTACCCAGCAGGGCTCTTTCCTTGCCCTGGTTAGGTCTTAATGAGGTAGAAACTGCTCTCCAAAAACGACAGCAAACCTAAATGTATTGATTTGTATAGCATACTAGGGACAAAAAAAAAACATCATCTAGTGGTGCTCCAAGCTTTTTGTAGGCTTCAAACAGGTTTACCTGAAGCCAGAATTTTAATGAATCCATTTTCTATGACTTTTTGGGGAAAACAGGAAGTTCGGGAATCACCAGCCAAATTATTTAACATGAAACTTGTCCAGTTTAGATGACGCAACAGTTATGCAAACCATTTTAGCAGGTCATCAGTAGACCTGTTCATCAGCTTTTAGCTTCTTTTATTTTCTTTTAAAAACTTTGCTGTGGGTTTGTAGCACTCTTTTGGGTCCGGAAAGACCTCAAGTATTGGGACCATTGTAGAAACAGGACATCAAGTAATAAGAGAAAGGAGAAAGAAAAAGGCAGGCATGAAGAGATTGAAAATGATGAGCAGAGTGCTTTGCTACCGATGACGGCCACCTCACAGTTGATAAAGCAGATAGTTAATTCAATAAGACAACACTGCACTCTTTCAAGCACGGAAGTCTAATATCTGCCACCCCTTGTCAATAAACAAGTGTTTCCCTGGTTTCACATGGGAATATCAAGCTGGTGAAATTATTCAATATGCCTTACCTGACATACTCTGTTGCACACATGTAGTGGGCTTCTAGGCAACTGTGGCTCAGGAATCACATTTCCTCAAAGTATTTGACCTGTGACCATGACCTGCTGATAAAACAGAGTTTTTTAAAAGAGACTTTCCTCCTTGGTTTTCTTATTTCATTAGACCAGCCTACCTCTACAGGACAGGCATTTGCAAGAAACCCTCGCCTGAAAATATTGTGGGGGGGGGGAGATTGTTTTTCACATTATTTGGATTTACAATTAAAGTGATGGTTGACATCAATTGACAGCTGTGGTGAGCTTGTCTCACAGGATACCCTGTTGCACATCTCAGCAGAACTGTCGTCAGTCATCATGTCGCCAGGAAGTGGCTTTCAGAGACACAACCAGGCAGTCCATAAAAGGCTGTTGTTGTAGTTCTGATCATGAAACTTGGTATAGACACTATTTGTCAGCCCCAGTGACATTATAGCAATTGTGCACTGGTTCAGTCTGTACAATTCATAGACAGGAAGGACTTTGTAATGCAGAGTTTGACCAATTCCTAGGTTTTAAAGAAATAACGATTTGATTATGTATGGTAGTTATGAAGTGATTCACACTCAATATCACACAAAAAAAATCCAAAAGGTTGATTACCATAATAAACCATAATAATGGCCCTTCCTGTGGCTGTTGATGCCGGTAATCATAAATGTAGGTCCTGTAATTATTTCAGTACAGTGGGATTATAATCTTCAATCGAGGACACACTGAATGGAGAGATGATTCATAAAGTGTGTTTCATTCACTCTTTCATGTGTCTGTTATCGTCCGTAATCTGATAGATCCCACTGATAGCCCACACTGATATTATTAGATGAAGGACTAGGATGGCAAAGAATACAGGCATTCAAAACATTCTAAAATTCCACTGGGAAAATAAGAGACTTTTGTCTCCAGTAAAATAATCGTGCATTCATCACTAAGATGCTCTACATCTGATTACTCAGAAGTCCATTCATTAGAACACACAGCAGCACAGTTCATAAGCCATATCATAATAGACTGCATGACCACACTCGGTGAGGATCCCTGTTGGTCAGTGAGCAAAGGTGACATTAGCACACTGTACACTATTCTGTCTCACTTACTATGTGAAACGAACAAAAGTAAATTCCTTATTGAAGTTAGCCAAGTATGTGATGTTTTTTTTTTATTCAAATCAAATCACATAAACAAATTTGCCTTACTTTCTCAGCAAAGGAAGCGGACAGGTTTTGCTAGGGCAGTCTGATTTGACTTATAGATTCATCTATCAGTATTCTTTTGGTAATGATGATAGGTTCACGTTATGTAAAAAAAAAAAATCTAACATTCAAGAAACCTTTCCCCTAAGATATGAAACAAAGATAAGCAAAGCAAGCTATATCTTGGTGTGCTCAATGATTTTCATACATTTAATTCTAAAACAAATATTTTATAAAAGGAAAAAGAAAAGTGAAATGCCAATTTATTGACCCATTCATCGTGCCAGCCTTACCTTGGTTAGACAGTGCAGAAATGTCAGGGTTGCTCTACATATTTTCTACATCGTGACATTTCAATACTAAGTGAATTGCAGGACAGACTGTTACCAGCTTGCACGAAAGGTCAGAAGATAAACATGCTCATTAATCACCTCGTCGCATGGTAGAGAGGACACAACCTTTTGGAAGTGGGCTGCCTTATTCCCCATCTTTGTCGTTCTCTAGGGGATCCATGACATCTCTATAACCTCCAGAGTCGTGAAGGCCTGAACAAATGAAGTGAAAATAAGACTACATTCATTTGCCCCAGGCCCATCCGTGTCTAAAGAAATAACATGGGAATTATTCATTAGAGTAATTATGATCGTCATCTCAAAGGAAGTCGAAATGAAGACACTCTGGATTCAGAATATTTAAAAAAAAAAAAAAAAAAAAAACGCACTGTGAGCCAGGCTGAGTGTGCAGAGAGTAAAAGAGATAATGAAATGTATCCCATTACAAGTTGGTTTTGGATTTCAACCTACTTTCAGGTCTTTAGCAATAGTAAATCATAATGAATCAATACAGAATATAATGGAAAGCCTGAAAGCTAGCCAAAGCAGCAATTTTCATTTAAACTTCTAGTGTTTTTTGAGGTAACCTAGGACAACACTTGGAATTAAACAGCTATGGTATGCGTAATATTGTTGTACATTTGTGAGACGAACACAAAGCCACAGTGTCTCCAACACAATCATTAGCATTATAAACAAATAGCCTAGTGGACTTGCCGGGGTGTGTGTGTGTGTGTGTGTGTGTGTGTGTGACACTGTCAGTGGCTTGACTGTGTGTAGATTTTTTATTTTTTTTTTCCCCTCCTGAATATATTTGAATTCTTTGATTTCTGTCAAGCATGTCGTCAAGTACAGCAGTATTCTGTACTTTATAATCTGCTTCTTGTTTTATTATGTTGAGTTTTATGATGCTACACACACAAAACAACTGCTAACTGTCCCAAAGATTAAGAAACTGCATATTTCTAGAGCCTCAGCTTGTTTAGTACATGTACATATGTATATGAGGCACAGTGGCCTTTTGCTGGAACAATAATACAATTTTGTCCTACGTTTTCGAAGAGATGAATTGCAAAGCGTTACTTAAACATATTCTGACATGGAGGAATGTGTGTAGGTTACATGTAAATGTTCAAATAGATGCAAGTCTCATTGTAATGATGAGTTCAGCTTATCAGAGCCAGTGTGCTCGGAGTATAAAATTGGGAAGATTCTGTAAAAGGCTCTTTGTCACAGATCAGATTACTTACCCGCATTTCACCATGAATTCAAAGAAAACAATCATGGTTTTGTTTTCTAGAGTCACACAAGACTACCGAGACCTAAGAACGCTGGTGAGAACCAAAACCAGAGGGAGAGCAAAACTGGAACTTCAGGTTCCACTGAGCTGCATACCCCTTCTGCAGATACTGACAACAGGGTTGTCTTTCTACCTATTTCAGCTGTAATTCCAGCCATCGTTTCCCATGGCTTGGGTTTTGTATTCATGGACTGCTTCCTATGTTTAGTTATCAAGCCCTACCGTGGGGAAAATGCCAGCATGCTGACTGCCACCAGTGGTAAAATAAGAAAGAAGGCGTAAGGATGTGTGTCTAAGCTGTGCTTGGGACTGCTAGGTTTGAAAGCATGGAGATGTGTGAATTAGTCAGTTGCTGTACTGTTGTCCCCTTAATTCAATATCCCACTGCATTATTGAGAAGCAGCAGTTCTCCTGTTGTGCCAGCTGGAGTTGAATGTGATGCTGTTAATAAGGCACCCAGAGGAAAGACATTGCTAGGGACTACAATGTACTCATTTTTTTTTTTTTTTTGTCAACTGTACTTCAAATATGTGATTAAAGACATTTCATTGTAAATAGAAAATTACTTCAGTGTCAACAGTTGAGGGATAATATAACTAAAATTGGAAAAAAGTGTTATGGAGGTAGTAAAAGTAATATTTTCCAGTTACAACTAGGAACTGTCATCTCTCAATTGGATATGGGGCTGCAATTATTACTCAACATCTACTGTGTTTCCTGTGTAAAATCAGCCATGTGCTTATTTATTCTGCACTGTGATGTGTTGAGAATTTGAGGATTTAACAAGTCTCAGAGCAGTCTTAAGCCCTTTTTTAAACAAGGATCCCACAATACTGCCATAAAGAAGACCTGTCATTACGCCGGCTTTGCTTATTTACACTGAACCAAACAACGCTGGCATAATGCTGCCCCAGTGTGTGATTTTTAGATGGCATGTTCCGGAAGCAAAAGAGGCATTACGTGTAACACAACAGCGTCAGCGTCTAGTGTCATGTATAACATACGCGTTGTTGATCCTGCCGTTGCTGTAGGTTAGCTGCTAACTTCTTAATCTTCTTTGAGTTAGCTGCCAACTGCTTTTTAAATCCCCCGGTGGTGGGTCGCACATATAAAGCGTCTTAAAACGTCACACTCCTGTCCTGTCCTTTTTACACAGACATGGCTTCGGCTCTGTTACTACCTGCGCTGCTGGCTCCATCATGTTTGTACGTTTTATACAGACGGCAAGGCGGAATAACGACGCAACATTCCCGCCTTGAACAGGCTGTGTAAAAGGGGCTTAAGATTACAGTAAATGGAAAGCCTATAAAGAGAGTTTTGTTTGCAAACCTGACGTTGAATTCCACAGCTGTGCGGTATCTTATTCTGGTCTACACTGATGGTGAAATGTACTTGTAGTAAAATATGCCACCTAAAGGTTGTGTAACCAAAAAAATGATTCTGTGAATCCAACTTGGATGCATGGAACAACTGAACTTTTCTTTCAGCACTGGTTTTTGATTTCAGTGAATAATAAAGGGCGTCTCCATGGTAAAGGACATGATCCCATTTAAGAAAAGTTAAAGCCGCATCATAGGAAGAGTGAGAGAACAAGCCTATAACCCACTGGCACTCCGCCCTGCATCGAGGAAGTGACTTTTTCTTTCCTCTTCCTTCAGACAGAAGCAATTCAAGTGTATCCCACAGGTTCTGCAGGCTGCCCCCACAGCATTGTTTTTGTTGCCATAACCTCCAATACAAAATTTCAGCTGTGGCCCAGCAATCCTGTAAGAGTCTACTGCAATCTGGCTCAAAAGCTCCTTTCATAGCAAGAGCTAGCCTGTACTAATCACATTCTGCCATATCAACCAGACGAGTACTGTTTGCTATAAATAACACAAGCTGCTTGCTACCGTCAAATGCTGCACTTTCATTTCCGCTTAACCCATTACACACATCAAACATACATGTGCACACAGACCTAACACCAATAACTACTTGGCTAATTTTGAATGTTTGTATGTCTTTAAAAACATCCTTTAGCTCCTTTTTTGTTTCTTATCTCTTGTCTATTTTTTCATGTCTTCACAAAGCTGCACTGGCTGGTGATGGGCTTTGAACAACCCAATGAGGTAGACAATTTAGACATGAATTGATGTTTTTGAAGCAGAGACACATTACAAACTACTCATATGTTCCCAACACATTCTACTGGATGAACTAGAAGTAGGCCAGTGAGTGCTAGGTGGCCGCTGTGGAAGGAAACGCACGCAGACATCTCATTCCCTGTCTGTCTCTTTCAGAGTTTACTTTCAATAACAATTCTCTTGCTTTCACCGCAGATCCCCTTTTGGAGAGCCCTCTGTTCAGCCCCTCTGTGTTTTATCAGTCGATACTTTTCTACATAAACAGTTCAACAAGCTCAGCTGAGTGTTTTGTGTATGACTTCAGGGGTCGGAGAGTTGGTCTTACCCTTGACCATAGTCTCTATAGCAACAGCTCTGACCCAGGAGGCACTTAAGTTACAGGGAGAGGGGTTGTGACAGGGAAGTGGTTTCCTGGCTCTGACTGGGAGAATAAAGTGGGAATCTGTGACTGGCCTGCCCTCTGGACTATTTCATTCTCTGTTGCACAGAGGAAGCCACAGGGATCATTGCCAGGCTGCGAAGTCACATGTCCACCATTCACAATTGCCCACGCATTTTGAAATTTCTGAATAAATGGAGCTAGTGTTAAATAGGCTTTTAACAATTTCACTGCCAGTGGGCCAAGATCTTACTAGCACACTGATTTAATTAAATGCTGCTTAAATAAGTAGGCTAAGAAAGAAAATCTCAGCCAAGAGCTTAACATGTCTGGAAATCTCTATTGCATGTTTTGAACTTTCTTAGTTCAAAAGTCAAAAGCTCTTGATGGATGGGTGATCATTCCAGTAACATGTAGGTCAGTGGATAAGCCTATGTTGTGGGCAGTGCGGTTCTCATTAGTGTGCTGCCTTCCAGATTATTCTCAGGGGGCTACAGACAGCCTAGCTGTGCCACATTTATCCAGCCCATTTCATTTTCTCTTTATTTTCCTTGTAGGGAAACTTTCATGTAGAAGTAAAAAAGTAAAAACGAGACATTTGAAAAGAATACAGAAACCATAACCAATCCTGTCATAAAGGAGGTAGGAGATGGATGTACAACAGCACCAGTGGAGTACTCTGCCAGCAGCCCATCAAAGAAATGCTTCAGTTGTGCAACAGACTCTTACATCAACGGTGTGTTATGCAAATGTAACCGGGATTATGCATGGTTTAGAAAATAATGTTTATGCATGTATCTGTGTATTTGTTTAGTGGGTATCACAAACCTCCGACCTAATGGGAGCAGCTGAACTTCCTCCTGTAAAGATATTTAGAAGCACTATAGTCCAAAAGTACCTGATTCACAAGGTTATTAATCAAGGTCCCCTGTTGTTAACCAGTTATCTTACTTGGCATTTTGACGACAACATGCCAAATGTTCAACATAGTTATGTTTTTTAAAGGATAAGGCTGGTATTCTGTATTTTTATTGTCAAGAAAACCCCAGAAAAGACCAAAACCAACAACGTGTTGGCGCATCTCTCAATACTTTCCATACTACCAATACTGGTTTAAGACCAAACACCAACAAAACTAGTACAATTTCCATCAGCCTCAGCTTTGTGGTTAGTGCAAATATTAGCATGCCAAACTAAGATGGTTAACATGATAGACATTTTAATCGTTAAACATTAGCATGCTAGCATTGTCATTGTGAGCATAGTAGCATGCTGATGTTAACATTAAGCTCAAAGAAGCCCTGTGCCTAAGTACAGCCTCACAGAGCCAACATTCAGATTTTCTGGTCATTTAACATTATTAGATGAAGTCATTTCCAACCCATCCTTAAGATGTGATATTTAATTCTTCTACCAGCTTTAACATGTTCACCACATCCGGTCTCCTCTTCCTTGATTTGCTCTTGCTACCTTTCTCATGACACTTGATCTGGTCGTGCTTCTTGATTGCTTTTTCTTGCATAACTCACAGTAACCCTCAACTACCCCTTATCTCTGGTAACCCATATAACACACCCTGTTCTTCCTCCTTTTCATCCCACTAGCATGCGTCATCCATACACTCGGTGCTTGTTACTCGGGGTGAATGGAGCCAAACCCTCTGTCATCCCCTCTGGTGATAGACCAGATTACCCAGAGTATTTATACATGAGCTGCTTGCTGCTATAGCAAAGAGTGTGGGAGGCATGTGCATACCTCACGAGTGTGGGCGTGTGCATACATTGCTCATTTTTAATGAGTTGAAGATAAAGGGATGGCTGACCGATCCTCCTTTTGAGTAAACTTTGGACAGATTTGAAAGTTCCTTTTAGGAAACCTCAGACAAGTATTGAGTGTGTATCTCTTTGTGCTTATTTTTTTTTTTTTTATTTGGTATCATGACTAATTCCATGGTAGGCTATCAGGTTATATTTTGAATAACTCCAAAAACAGTCACACTTGCAGTGCTGCACTGTCCAGAAAAAGCATCTCTGTGCATCTGATAACAAAGACAGTGGGTTGCATACAGTTAATTAACAAATTTCACTGAAATCAATGACTGGCATAGTTTCTTGTAGCAACCTCTAACACTACACAAACGTGCTCACACCCACACATGGTCTGCACTGACAGTGTGGGTCAAGGCTATCACAATTTTACAGCTCTAGTTAGACAGTCAGGATACGCAGTGAGTGAAGGACTTGGAGATTATGTGCTGTGGTGGTGCTCAGATTAAGATATGGGGGAGGAAAAGTCACATTCTCTACATACTCCAAGGAACAAAGCCTCTTTTGACCAGAACACTTTCCACATTGCATACTGTACTATGTGAAAAGGTCTGTGTTGACCTGAGACTCTAGCTATAAACATTATACATAAATAGCCTGTAGCAAGTTAAAAGACAGGTTTACAACTCCCCACCCCTCTGCCCCTTAAACTACCAACCAGATTGAAAGCGGAAAAGATTTTCTGGCTTTTACGTCTTCTTTATTTAGCGGTAGAGAGAGTTTCGGATGAAACTAGTCGAGGACAAGGATTTCCAAAATCATGACTGATTCATGGCCTACTTCTTTTTTGCATCTTTATCCTCAGCTTCAACCCAAATGAGAATACAGCTTGCCCACGATATTGAACAGCTGCCCAAATTTCAGAAGTGGAAAACAGCTTTTTCACACAAGGAAAAACAGAAATGGCAAACTAAAAATGAACATTTCATGTCTGGCTTCTCTGGGGTGTTATGTCTTTTTAGTGAAACCTTTTAAAAAAGGAAGTACAATTCATATGACTGGCGTGTTTTGTTTTGGTTTTTTTTTATCAATTGTGTCGAGCCACTCATTCACTGAATGATGACTCATTGTCAGCTGTAATCTATATGCAAATTTGAGAACATATTGGCAGCACAATACTTGGGAGGAAATAATAGCATTGAGTGTGCATGATGCAACCCACGGCGGTTTTGAAAGGTCCTTCTACAGAAGTGCCTCTGCACTGAAGAGTTATTGTACATCTGCCGATACTGTGGTCTCCTCTAGTCCAGATTCTGAATTGGATATTTATTTTTAAGTGCAGTTCCTCAAAAATGAGGCAGTTGAACCTTTTTAATTAAATGGTAATGTTAAAGGGAAACTCCAGTATTTGTCAACCTGGGTGTTTTATTCACATATTTTTGTCCATTTTTTACCACCTCCATTGTAGAGATTTGGGAAACGCGTGGTCAAGCAATGAGCCACTACTCCTACTCTTTCTCTCGCATGTCAGAGTCTGTGTTTCACAAATCCCTACAACAATCTCTGCAACAGAGCTCGTATGTAAAAAGTTATGACTAAAAGACAACAATAGGAGACCAAGACCCAGATTGACAAATTTCCTTTTAAAGAAGAACCTGAGGTTTTTGGGGATGCGTTCAAATTATGGCAGTTTGATCAGATCCCTTTTTATTATTTGTGTCTGATTGATTAGGCGTTTTCCAACTGGAGGAACTTTTTTTTTTTTAATGTGTTGGCGCTGCAAGAGCTTTGAACGATCATAGTTCTTAAAACGCCGTTTTGAGGGACTTTTTTAGCTCCTTCTTCAGAGTAGGTAACCTTGAGTGACTTAAGTGTACGTTGATTGGTCGAACACATGAGCCAACCCAGCGCCGGCAACCGCCATCTTTTAAAAAACAGTGTAACGGCTCGTAACAATAGCCTTAAAAAATGGATCAAATCACGGACAAATGGACCGTCCAGGCTTTATTGAGCGAATATGCGACGGGGGAAATACAACGCGCCATTGACTCGTCAAAGCAGAGTATAAAAATCTTGTGTGTGACGTTGCTATACCAACCGCCGGCCAGCTTACGTCACTTCAGTGTTCCTATTGGCAGCGCGAATGCAAACAAAAGCCCTTGAAGCTATGTAGTTCTCGGGGGAGCTCCCCAGTGGGCAGTTCCTCTCAGGGAGTACCCAGGACTGTTTGGTCTGAAAACGCCTATTGTTACGCTAGGTGTCATATTCCATGCATCACTTTGACTCTCCATCCTGACATGAACTTCTTACTCTCTAATGGGTGACTGCTCAGTTATCAAACAAAAGACATCAAGTTCACTGCTTTTTTTTTTTTTATTTGTTTGTTTTGTTGACACTGTTGCCACGTTCTGTTATGGTCTGCTTTTGCAATCGTTATTGTGGAAAAATACACCCCCATGTTGTTTTGATTGACAGGAGGCATTTGTGATCTAATTTCTTCCTCATCAGTCTTGAGTCATTGTTGTCCATGTGCTTTTGGACACAGTCTGCTGACAGTGATCGGCCTTGTGGAAGGAGAACACAAAACAACACATGAGTTCTGTCCTGACAATTAAGACTCCAGTCACATGGTCATGGATCAGATGCACAGATCAGATGCACAGATCAGATATCAAGATCAGTGTTTGTGTTGTGTTTAAATGGGAGTGTTTATTTTTACACTGCACAACAAACATTAACATTGTTAGATAGGAGCGATCTGGTCACTTAAAGCTGAAGTGTGAAAGTAGCACTAGACATACGTATGCCTACCACTCAACTTCTCCTAGTCCTCTACTCCCTTTACATATCTCTCTGTTTTCCCTCTCTAGTGCCTGAGGATGTCCAAGCGGAGCTTGTTTGTTCGTCTGGTGCCGTGCCGCTGCCTGCGGGGTGAGGAGGAGGCGGTTACAACGCTGGACTACTCCCACTGCAGCCTGGAGACTGTCCCTAAGGAGATCTTTAGCTTTGAGAAGACCCTGCAGGAACTCTACCTCGATGCCAACCAGATCGAGGAGCTGCCTAAAGTAAGGCACACACACTGACGAACTTTGTTTCTGCTCTATGTACGCCATCTACAAATTATAAAACCTTTTAACTACATGAAGGCATTACTCATGAGGGCACTAAATATTGACTTGCTGCATGCCTAACTAGTTTATCTCTTATGGAAAGCTTGCATTGTGGACACTCTTTACTTCATTCATGTTCATTTTGAAAGAAGAGCCTTTGAATTGTGCGGTCGAACTTTTAAGACAATCGGGACATTTAAACTTATATTTTACTGTATATTCCTGGTCAACCATACACTTTTTTGATTTAAAAACTGTGTTATCTCGTCTATTTCTCCACCAGCAACTGTTTAACTGCCAGTTACTCCACCGACTGAGTATGCCAGATAATGACCTAACAGTGTTGCCAGCAGCGATCGCAAACCTCATCAATCTCAGGGAGCTTGATGTCAGCAAAAACAGTAAGCAAAATGACCACTTATTTTACTGTATGTCTTCATCGTTTTCTTCAGAAATGTCACTCAGGCTAGACGTATTTTTAAGTGGCAGGTCAAATGAGCCATGTAAAACTGTGCAATCAGATCATGTTGCCAAAGCCTGAAAAATGACTACAGCCCCTGTTTCAGTGACGTGTGAAGTTCAAATGTGTAACTGTCCTATTGTCATGTCATGCTATTGACAACAAGAACTTAGAAAAAGGAACTTGCCAGGAAAGAGTTGCATAATTGATGCCATATAGATTGTTTCAAACATATTCTGAGATAATAAATGCCACAGTCGCCACGTTACGTCACAAGAATGCATGACTCAAAGCCCCTGATGTGATGGATAAAAGGCCAGACCTGCAATATACCAACTAGACACTATCATCATAACGCAGAGTAGTAGTGAGCAGGCACCAAACAGAGCTCAATAAATCACCTTAGAGCTGGTTCTCACACTGAGAATGTCTGTACAAGGTGCTCAGCTCAGAGTGTCTCATCAGTGGTTTCATAGAGTGGGAAGTGACAACATTTGTCAAAGTGTGACATTTACCTCTTTGAAGATAAACATTTGCACTGTGAATATGACGGATAGCTTTGTACTAGAAGTCCTTTCAATTTTGCGCGTTTGAAAACTTTCCGTTGTCAGTGTTGTTCTAGTCTGACATTTAGAACAAAAACAGCTGCAGATTAAAGTGTCTGAAGGCTTGGCAGTTCTCTGCTCTAAAGCCCAGCTGCACATAGAATCAATCAGGTGACTGCGCTATTTTAAACATTTCAGTATTTTCGTAACATCCTGTTGCATATTCCTTACAAAGAGTTGTCAGTGTTTTAACATTAACATCACTATCTGACATTATCTTAATAACAATAATAATAATATTATTATTATTATTAATAATAAGATAAAAGATAGTGGCAACACTGCAGGTTACTGTATAAGATGGTTGATCATCACAATATAACCTTGAAGCTGTGTAGAACAGAAAAGGAGTATGCATGCTCAGCAAAACCCTTTTCATGGATAGAGAGAGGTTAAAAAGATAGTTGTAATATAAATGAATGAGTACGAAGACAGCCTGGATTAAACAAATGTTGAAGGATGTGGTGATGGTGTCATGAACCAGAGCTGCATGTGCCGTGTTGACATTAAAAGTAGCTTATCCTTCTTCACAAAGCACTCTCTGCTAAGTGTTGTGGACACAAAACAAAGTGGGTGGAAATAAACCGTGAGACTTGGTCACGTCCCCTTTCTTGCAGATTGCACATTGAGGATGTTTCGTGAGAACTTGCAGACTATCGCTCACTGGTCTTTCTTTTTTTTCTTCTTCTTCTTCCTTTCCTGCTCTTTTATTATGTCACCGCAAGCGCTCGTCTCTGTGGTTGTTTATAGAGGAAAGGTGCAGAGCCACTCTTAATATATCTTGAGTACACACAATTCAGGCGGAGAGCCTTCCTGCTTGTGCTATTCACAATCCACCTGTGTTTAACATTCACGAAGCTTCTCCTACTGAACACGAGCAAGATGGCTTGCATTATCCCTCATGTTTTTGGTTTAGACGGGAGTCATTTGTTTTCAGGAGTCATTTGTGCAAATGGTTGAGCTACAACATGCAGATGTTGAATTGATGGTGTGTAGTTGTCGTACCTTAAAACCTCTAATGGCTTTTTTTTTTTGCTGTTTGATTTTTCTCGCTAGGTATCCAGGAGTTTCCAGAAAACATCAAGAATTGCAAAGTCCTGGCTATTGTTGAAGCCAGTGTGAATCCCATATCCAAGTGAGTACTGCCCACCCTCATGAAATTAACTCAATTTTGGTTTAATGTTGCACATACATTTTTGAGATTGCAGCAGCTTTGTCGGGTTTTGTGTGAGTGATGTGATTCCTGTTCCTATGTGTGTTGTCAGGCTCCCAGAAGGCTTCACCCAGCTTCTGAGTCTGACGCAGCTCTATCTGAATGATGCCTTCCTGGAGTTCTTACCAGCCAGCTTTGGCAGGTCAGTTTGTCCTCCGGTGTGGATCAGGATTAAATTGTCTCAACAGGAAAAAAAGTCATATACAAACTGTACAGTCAGGCTGTTGACTGTGGTATTAAGTGTATGTCTTGTGTGAAACAACATGCAATAGTTGACTGGTTCATAACCGTGACGTGGCTGTGATAGCGTGAGGTTTATCTGGCTGTGAATCGACGACCAGAAGAACTTCTATAGTGTGCCATTTCCATGGAATTCAATTTTTTAAAGGCATCCAATAAAATCTAAGGTCCTATTTTTTTTTAAAAAAAAAAAAAAAAAAAAACATGGACTTCCTACATTAATGGTCAGAAATGCAAAAAAGTTATTGCATATTTAAAATAATGCAGCTGAGATAATAAGGTTAGAGCCGCCAGAGAGCTTTCCTTTCACTGTATAATCGTTAATAATATAATGTTCATAAAATAAATAGTGATGACATAATAATGAAATTACAATGAAATTACAATGTGAAAGGGTAAGCTCGTAGTGATGAACCTACAGAGGATTATAACCTGAATCTGCTGCTTTAGTTTCAGGTCATTGTTTAGCTGTCTGACCCACAACTGAACTGTTTTTGTTCACTCTCACGACACTCTAGGAAGCGGTTTTCAGCGAGAAAGCTCTTTAAAAAAAAAACAAAAAAAAAACAAAACACTGTACTCTACCTGCTCAGCACCAAACAGCAGACTGGTGAACACAGTGGAGCATTTAGCCGCTAAAGAGCCAGATATTTCCCTCAGGAGTTGGTAGAGACCAAAAACAGAGGTTACACAAAACACGTGACGCGAGATGCCCACTTGTTAGCCACTTTTCCTCTTAAATCTACATGTGCTTTCTGTATTGTCACCCAACTTTAGTACTTCACAAGTGTAAGGGAATATTAGCTTTGTTTCTTTGTTTTGGCAAATAATATTACTAGGGCTGCAACTAACGATTATTTTCATTATCGATTAATCTGCCGATTATTTTCACGATTAATCGTTAAGTCTATATAATGTTGGAAAATAATGTGAAAAATGCTCATTACAATTTCCCAGAGCACAAAGTGACATCTTCAAATTAGTTCTTTTGTCCAACCAACAGTCCAAAACCCAAAGACATTTACTGGCATAGATTATCCACTAATCATTGCAGCTCCAAACATTACCACATAAGACCTTGTCATGTAGCTGCACATTATAGCTGGTCAGTAGCAGATATGCCAGCAGAGGAAATCGTGGCTACTGTCATGGCTTAAAAACCCATTCCACATAATATTGCTGTAGACTGTGATGAATGTGAAGAACATTAACATAACATAAGACATAAAATGTTGCAAACTCAAGTAATGAAGGTAAATAAAGGGTTACTAGAGTATGGAGATCATTGTGTAAATAAAGTGTTGCTGTAGTACCTATGACATTGCCTTTTTACTTGGTTGCAGGTTGACTAAACTACAGATCTTGGAGCTGAGAGAGAACCAGTTAAAGATGTTGCCAAAGTAAGTGGTTTTTACTTTGTGTGTTTTCCATACATCAAATATAGAGAATGTTCTTTTTTTATTTACAAAATAAAGGAGCAGTGAGTCATGAAGCATGTCGAGAATTTTTACCCTTACTTCCTTGTCCTTTCCTTCCTGCAATGTCTCTGCTGAGCCCTCCTTCCTGCCCCCCCCCCCCCACCCCTTTTTTTTTTTTTACCGTAGATTCTCTCCCCACACCTCTAACTGTAGTATTAAATTCCACAGTGTTACATAAGAGCCCCCTTTGCTTGACTGCTTGCTGTGGCGGGTTTTATAATCCTCTTCTGAGACAATGGTGGGGGTTATTTTACCATTTGAGAAGGCTACAGTGCCGCTGGGAGAATAAACGTCCCATGAGTATTTGAGAAAGCTCCAGGTGATTGCGGGGGAAGTCACTTTTTCTTTGTCGTCTCTCATGCTTCATTTGCTGTATCTTCCCATTTTCTCAGCCAGAGAATGCAGTTTCGCTGAGTTTCCTTTATCTCCCTCACTTTCCTTGTTCTTATTTTTCACTGACTGATGGGCCAGCCGGTGTACAAAGTGCAGTGCGGTGCTGCAGCTCAGAGCGGATCCGCTCCTCTCACTCTGTTTATGTGACAGAGGCCAGACCTGTTAAAGGCTGGAGCCCTGACAAAGAAAAAGGACTAATGATCGGGAACGTTGCCAGAGCAACACACAAGCATTTCAGAGATGTAAACAAATGTGTGCGTGCACAAAGGGGCGCAGCAGAAGTCTTTTCAGGGCTTCTACATAGAGAGTGCAGTATCTTTTCTCTCATAGACGCTCACCAAGCACATGCAGAAACCAAATGTTTCTCTGTATTTTAAAGAAGGATGCTGTGTTCCTCACAACTTGAGGTCATAAGCCATAGTGTGTTCACTTTCTAGATGAGCCAGCACAGCTCATTCTTACAACTTTCAGTCGGTCTCTGGTGTTCTTGCCAACTTTTGAGGTAAGAATGTGACAAAGCTGGCTAATGCTCAAGCACATCGACATGAGTGTTTTCTTATTGCACCAAGTACTAAAAAAACAAAATTACCAAAGGGTTTAAATCATATTTATAATCTTCTGTACGTTTTACATTCTCATTTTATGAGGAGCACCTAAAACAAAACGGACTCCGCAGTTGTTGTTGGTGGGCCTCTGCGTTTCATTCCTGTGCGGAATCGTGTTTTAAGGAAACACGGTTCATCTCCTGCAGTGAAAGGGTCATCATATCTGTTTCCAAACAGAGCTCAGTACATCTCCATTTCATCTCCAGTCATGGTCTCTTGTTTCAAATTAGACATTTCCTGAGAAATAATTCTACATACCAAACCAAAGCAACTATTTGTAGTTCTTATCTTGCTTAAAGTTGTGTATTGCAACTCTTTATCCTGACGGAATTGTACAATTTAAACACTAGATCTCTTTATGAATAATTCAAGAAATGTCCTTCAATCAAGGATGCTAAAACTGCAGAAAGAACGACAAGTGAATTGTGTATTTATTTTTACAGATCTTTAACTCTCACTACTTCAGTTTCGTATGTTTAGTGATATCTACTATTTGCTGCTGAGGCCTCAAAGGCATCCTGTTGGTAGATTTGGAGCGATACTTGTTCACTATTGCTCAGAATGTGAAATAAGCCTTTATAAGAACATTTCACCTCCAATTTTATGCCACTGACAATCGGTAAAAACTGTAAGCAGTCGAATAGTCTTGGTTTTTATCTGCTTGTTTACAGTGTAGCAAAGACTCTGACCTGAATGTGAGGAGAAAATTCTGGAGAAGGGCTTAGGGCTAGCATACGTCACACTTTCCATTATTTAAAGCATATTTCTGTCACGCCTGAGCTCTGAAAGATATTTATTTCCTCATAAAATTATCCAGTGACAGGAGCAAAGTCAGAGCGTTTATGCTATCCAAAATTTAAAATGAAAATTGACGGATAATCTTTTTCTTTTGGCTTGCTTTTTGAAGCACATGGCCCGTATTGTTTATAATCCTGGCTGTTGCTTTTGTTTAAACAAAGGGGGTCAGTTTAGTGTTTCCCATTAATTTCCAAATTCTGACTTTCTCCACTTGTGCATGTAATATATGAATCTGATATGCGATTTCATTTACCCATTGATTCTAAGACCTCTCTCCCTGTCTTTCTGTCTGTCCTGCGTGTCTACAGAAGCATGCACAAGCTCACACAGCTGGAGAGGCTGGACCTGGGGAGTAATGAGTTCACTGAAGTGGTGAGTATCCATCAGTCGGTCTGTCGATGCCCCGGGCTTTCTACCTTTCTGGTGGTGACCTCACCTCCCCCTTCCTTAATATGTCTCCTTTCTGTTTTCTAAGTGCACATACAATACGTGCTTATTTGATTTCAGGTAGCATTCATTAATACAGGATAATCACAGTGAAATAAATGAATGGCCTTGCGATTCACTTTTAGCTTGTTCATGAGAATAAGCTCTTCATCCTGTCCCAGCCCAGCAGGCGGAGACACACACACACACACACACACACACACACATCCCTGTCACTTAACCTCCTTTCTCCTCTTTACATCTACAGCCTGAGGTGTTGGAGCAGCTGACTGGAATCAAGGAGCTGTGGATTGATGGGAACAGACTGACGTTTTTACCTGGGGTATAATTTACAGTCATTCCTATACACACACACACAAACACCAAAACATCATCTTGAGATTATTTCCCTCCATTTTCAATCCACATGTCTGCTTAAATCTTCATCAAAAAAGAGCTGCAGTCAGTTTGCATCAGACTTTCAGCCCTCTGAAAACCAGCACAGAGGAGCTGCAGTTTAGAAATGATTCTCTTGCTGGATGGACACAATTAGACAGTTTTACAGAGAGAAATGCAGACTTTGGGGTTTGCAGATGTCCCAACAATAATTTCAAAAAATCTGCTGCTGTGAAGTAATTATTTTCCTTGAATATAATTAATTTATGATGATGTTTTGATAGTCAGTTAGAATGTGTTACACAGGATTCATTTTTCATCCAAATGACCAGCTTGTTTCTAACTGGGTCATAATTAAAGCATTAGTTCTGCTGCCAGCATTTCAACAGCATCAGCTGTAATCACAGTCTGGCCTTTTATAAGCAATGACGTCTGAATGCAGCAACTGTTTTCCTTTTTATATAAAATAAATATATATTGATATGATATTGATAAAAATGTAGTAATTTAACCAAGTTTGGGATGATATCATGTCTGGGATGGGAAGTTACTTTACCTCACTGCTGAGGATATTTTGGGGATTGTTTTAATCCATTGCCTCCCTGTTCAACCAACTCTACCGCCTAATCCTTGGCATAAATGAAGTGAGGATAATGAGATATCAGTGGAAATTCTGTGTATTTATGTGTGTCGTCTTTTGATTTATCCAGATGCTGGGGACGCTGAAACAGCTGGTATACCTGGATGTATCCAAGAACAACCTGGAGATGGTAGATGAGCAAATCTGTGGCTGTGAAAGTCTGCAGGACCTCCTGCTTTCCAACAATGCCCTCACACAGCTTCCAGGCTCCATCGGTACATTACAACACACGCACATGCCTTATTTGAAGAAAATCCATTATGAAACACCTTAACTCTCTTTTAGCTATTACCAATGTGTTTTTTTATTCCTGGGTCTATTCCTGTGTTGTTTTTGTAGGCATCTAATTCCCATAGATGACGTGACGGTGTTTTCCGCCTTGGCTAAAATACATTTTTATAACACTAAGTGCACCAACTTTGAAAAATCATAGTGCTGATCGACTGCTGTAATGGACATTCCTCTTTGTGGTGTGTGCAACAGCAAGTGTTGTGTGTATGCATCTCTCAAATTCTCTCTCTTCCTCTTTACTATAGGCTCACTGAAGAAACTGACTGCACTGAAAGTGGATGAGAACCAGCTGATGTACTTGCCTGACTCAATTGGAGGGTGAGCGTTAGAGCAGTGGCTTTAATATCGGCAGAATAAACCCTGAGATCAGTGGATTATTGTGCTCTTTTCATCTGTCATCCACTGATCGCATAAAACGTCTGTCTGGACAAATAAGATATTCTCATTAAGCATAATGTGTTTCCATGCTTTATTTGTTTTGGTCTAATGCTGATGATATCGAATAACTTCATAACGGCAATGTTTATGAAGTAGGAATGACAATAATTGAATGTCATGGTTCTGAGTGTACCATATTGATTTATGGAAACAGTTTGAGGTTTGCTTTAATGTGGAGGGGCCGATGGTAATCTTGGGCCAGATGATCCTCCAATACAGTGCTGATAGATTAAATCAGCCGTAGCTGTTCTCAGACTAATATTGTCTGCAGCAGACAGGTAAACCCATAGTGTGTGAGCCAGGTCCACGTCCTGTCCCTTCGCCTACTCTGATTCATTGTGGTCCCGCTCAAAGATTAGGCTCCAATGTAATAACCTATGTTTTTATTTCCACTCCACCCCCATATCCATGAGAGATAAATCTACATTTACTGACAATTACCCCGGCAGCCTGTGCAGTTTTGTTTTTCGTCCAGTGTTTCCAAACAACAAACACCGTCAGTTGTCCCGTATGTTATGTCCCCTTGTGTAATTTGACACAGATTACATGACAAAGCCTATGGTTTAGCTTAATCCCATGCAAGGATTTTATCTTAAGCAAACTGATAGTTGATGATTTGTGTTTTTTCATTCATACGTGGCTGATTTTATTCAGTTGTCAGTCCACTGTTGGTGCACAGTGTTGTTTGTCCCCGTTTTATATTCTGCGGGGAGGGTTCAAATCCTGTGTTTTGGAGTGTGCTGAGACTATGACACAATAGTCCGGCTCTAACGGAGAGCATTTGCATTTTTCATTCAGTGGAAAGCCCCAGCTCCACAGCACTTCTGTGTTCGGTTTGAGATGTTACTACTTTAAATTCTATTTCATGAAGCTTTTAAGATGCGCGTCAGTGTTTATGTAAATGTCTCCTAGTGCTTCACTGTTGCTGTAAAATGTTGTCGCAATAGCTGATATGGATAAGAGTTCTTAGTTCTTGTTTGTCTTGGTATATAATTATATTGAATTGTTGCCCAGCCCTATTACAGAGCAATTAGGAAACATTTCTCAGTCTCATGTTGCTCAGTAATGACACCTGGTTTGCCTTATTTTACCACGCTGGCACTCCAAATCTTTGACATAAAGTAGTGTGATGTAGCAGAATTAAAGGGGCACTCCACCAATTTGTACTCATCAAATGATACAACGGTTGTGAAAACAGTTCATGTTTCTGTGGCTCTGGAGGGAGCTTTCCAAAATTTGATCAAATATTATCTCGGGCCTGGAGACTTCAAATTTAAAAACGGAAAGCCTGTGTTACAAACTGGGGATGTGGAGTTAGAAAGATGTGGGCATTTACCAGGCAGGGAGGGTCTGATAAAAAGATGCTATTGAGCTGCATTATGGGAACTGTAGGGTCCAGGCTTTTGGGCACTTGACCCTTACTAGGGACTAAAGTTTCCAACTATACTAACTGTAATCTGTCTCTCTCAAGTCTCCCAACTTTATGGATGTACACTTCTAAATGACTGGAGTATTCCTTTAACTTTGATATTCCAAGTTCTTCAAATGAGATTAAAACTTGTTTGACATGGTATGTACTGTGTGTATATATAGTAATGACACCACATGATTGAAATCCTCCTGCTTCTCTCAGGCTGACATCCCTGGACGAGCTGGACTGCAGTTTTAATGAGATCGAAGCCTTGCCCTCTTTCATTGGCCAGTGTGTCAGCATCCGCACCTTTGCAGCAGATCACAACTTCCTTACCCAGCTTCCCCCTGAGGTGGGTATGCACATTAGAGTATGTGCGTGTGTTTTGTGGAGATAAAAATGTGGTAGATGGTGTGGCATGTCAGTCTGTAACTAGCTTGTGTTGGTTCATGGCTTTGTGTCCTCTGTTTCTTCCCCTCGCAGATGGGCAACTGGAAGAATGCAACTGTGCTGTTCCTTCATTCCAACAAGCTGGAGTCTTTGCCCGAGGAGATGGGTGACATGCAGAAGCTCAAGGTCATCAATCTCAGCAACAACAAGTGAGTCCTGACTGACGGTATAAACGCATAATACAGGTCAAAAGTAATTTAGTTGTTTATTTTGAATTATTGCTACCTAAAATTTATTTTAAAGCAAAACTCCCGACCATTCTCTGGCCTCTCAAATGTGAGGTTTTGCTGGTTTTCTGTTTTATATGATTGTAAATTGAATCTGTTTTCAAGACGTGACAGGCATTTTTCACTGTTTTCTGACATTTTATAAACTAATCGATTCATCAAGAAAATAATCAGCAGATTAATCGATCACTTTACTTTGTGTTACTTGCAGCCCTAGTCATTTTAGAAGTCATTTCTGCAGCTGTAATGCACTAATTGCTTCACTATGAATTGCATAAATCGATGAAAAGGGAAAAAAAGAATGTCTTGAGCACACACACACAGTCTGAAACATAACCTGATAATTACATCGTCACGATCGAAGGCTCTTAATTCTGGCCAGAATGAAAAGGGGGTTTTGGTTTGGAAGCTAAGGCCTGATTGAGGTTTTAATCAGGGGTTTTCCATTCCTGGTGTCTGCTCTGTGCCAAATACGCTGAATAATTTTGGCAACGGCCCCAAAGCACTGACTCTTTTATTTTTTATTTTATTTTATTTTTTTAAGAAAAAATGAAATATAGCTTCAGACTAACTTTATAGTGGGCCCTCGTAAGTTAAATTTACCTTGCAATGAGTGTTTTTTTACCTTTACAGATGCATCGGGTTGTTGGTGCAAGATGACTGAGTACCTGTGTTGTTTTTGTTCCACTGCAGGTTAAAGAATCTTCCCTACAGTTTCACTAAATTGAACCAGATGACTGCAATGTGGCTGTCTGAAAACCAGGTAAGATAACAACATGTATTATGTATAAATCGCAAGTATAAGGGTTTCACATAGGGTGCTACTGAGTTCAGAGCTGTCAGACGGTGATGTGTTCTGTAGAGATTGTAACGGCAGGCGGGATGCGTGACTCACCAGAACATTCAGCTGTAAATGAATCCAGCTAAGCCAAGTAGCTCACAGGAAAACCCATTCAAAATGCAGCAAACCACTTCCAGGACATTTGATCTAAACGTGCCAAATGTCAATGCAGGTCAGACTTAGTGATACCCTAAACTCTACATTTTTAAAGTGTAGAAGGATCCTAATGAATGTCAGAAAATGTTACCCTTACCTTAGACAAGCCTGTCAAAAACCCTGGCGCACATCTGAACGACGGGGAGCCAGTTTGTGAGAAAAGGCCGCAGCAACTAAGTAAAGCGGACGTAGAGAGATCAAGGTTACCAAGCTGCTACCAAGTTGTGGTGCTTGAAATTTGGACTTCTGCCTTGGCTAATGTGGCCCTCGATGGAGCACAAGATAAGGCGATCAGAGGTGGAAACGTTTGTCTGTCAGCTCATGTGTCAGGAAGTGGCTTGCAGTCCCACTTTGTCATAGCAGTGTAGCTTTGTATGGGAAAGGAATCCTTGAACTACTTGTGTCAAGCTTAGCAGAGGAGTTTTAACGTGTGCAAAGACAAAGTAGGGTAGGAGGGAGGAGACACTGCAGGAGTTTATTGATTCACTGTTTGTTTTTTCCAGCTTATAAATATTTCTAAATAAGTCTGTTGACTCTCACTGCATTGTAAAATCAATTATTCATGCCTTTTTTTTTTGTCCTAGCTGGAGTATTGTAAGTCTCTGTTCAAATGCCTTTAACATATTGTCGCTGGAAAACTGCAGCCATTTCAGAATGCTGCTGTTCTGTAGAACCAGCCATACGCCCATGTCTCCCCTGTCCTGGCTTCAAGTTAGCTGCCTATTAAAAACAGAATAAAATGTAAGGATTTTCTTATCATTTACACATCTCTCCACAATCAATCTCCTACTTACCTTTGTGAATTCTCAACTAAGGCCTGACCGATACAGGATTTTTTTATGCTGATACAGATATTGATATTTGAGAGTTTAAAAAATCATATAATGATTGGCCGATATAAATTTTCTTTACACAACCCATAACATAAATAAATGTTTTTGTTAAGGCTCCCTTAAATTTGTTTTGTTGAGAGTTGTGGCCAAGAAATGTACTGGGCACGACATTTTACAGTAAAACTATATACTTGTCACTACTCTCTGGTGGACCAACTATATATGTTTATATCATTTTTTTTATTTAATCTTGATTTAATCAAGCAGTCTCATTGAGATTAAGATCTATTTTCCAAGGGAGACCTGAGAGCAGGAAACATTCACAAGAACACAGCACAACAACACAAACAAGGAATTAATCAAAACAGTTACAAGAATCGTAAAAAACATCAGATAGTAAAGCTTTAAAATCACCAGGGGGATTGTAAGACTCCAGATCAGTGTTCATGCAAAGTCTTGAAAGTTTGGAAAATGCTTGATTTTAACCGTCGTGTTCTCAAGGTTAGGAAAATGCTTGAATTCAAATATACTATTTTAAACATAATCTGGTGTTTCATCTACACAGTCACTCATGGAAACCAAACATCTTTTAATATTTGAAATGAAACAATCCCATCGCCAGTTTTTTTTTATCTCTTGGCATTCATAGTAACAATTAATGGCTTCAAGAGTCTGGAAATGTTTGGTTTAGCTATCTTGAAAGTGCTTGAAAAGTGCTTGAATTTTACTCTTAAAAAGCTGTACGAACCTGCTAGTTTGAGGGCAGTTTGCAGATCATTCCATTTAAAAGGTGCAGAAACAAGTCCTGTCAACATTAGTGCATACATGAGGGATGTCTATGGTAGTTACTGGATCGTGTACTGTAGTTACTAGATTTAAGTGAGATAAGAGATATGAGGTAGTTTGGAAGCTTCAACAGTAGAGCTTTATAAATGAATAACATGAGATGGCTATTACTTATGGCCTTTCTCATTCTATAGAATGATGTTTCAAAACATATTTGGCATTTCTGTTCTTCAATTTCTGCTGACATATACGGCAATTCCAATATATCTGCGATGAGCTATATCTCATAGATATATTGGCCTGGCTGATTTAGCGGTTGGGCTCCATTGACTCCGAGATCATATGACCACGGCTTTGTGGCAAGACCAAGAGTTACTAAGCTCTTCCCCTCGGGCTCTTGAAACAGCCTTCCTATAGACTGTCTGGTATCCAGGCCTTTTATGGATGTTTTTGTATGGTCTTAGTGTATCAAAATTGTAATCTTCCTTGCTTCTATTGACTTGTAAAGCACTTTGTGACACTATAAAAGTGCTACACGTATATAAATAAACTTTACTTACTTACAAACAGGAGTGCAGCACCTGTTGTGTTAGCAGGGCAGAAATGAAACCCAGAGAGGCAGTCCAACCGGCACAGCGGTACTGAGACACAGGGACACTGTTGGGCAGGTGCAACAATGGTGATGGGGCCTAGGGGACAAGTAGTAATGTCTCAGTCAAAATGAGGCCAGTGGGTGGTTTGGAGAAGATTTAAGGAAGAAACTCAGCTGGAAAGAACTGTGGGAAATTGGAAGGGGACCACATTAATTTTGACAAAGCACCGTTGATTGCAGACTCAAACCTACTTTCTGTCTCCCACAGTCAAAGCCCCTGATCCCTCTCCAGAAAGAGGAGGATCCAGAGACACACAAAATTGTGCTGACCAACTACATGTTCCCCCAGCAAATCAGGACTGAGGACTGTGAGTACTGTGCATTCAACAAGCCTCTCTTATATTCTTTCATGGTTAATCTGGCAGACCCTCAAACTGCAAATGTTTTTGATCTGTTTTCACCAATCAGTTCTTAGCAGCCGGGCTGGATATTAAAGATTTAAGCTTGTTAATCAATCAGTACTACTAACTCATACAACTTTTCTTGTGACTGTGAGCACAATTTATAAGAACAAAGCACTGACAGTTTGTGGAACTTGATGGTCCATACCCACTATGAAACCAAAGTGAGGGAAATAAGTGGTTTTGTATGCATGTGCCTAACAGTAAGTCATACAAATCTAATTTTTAATTTAAAGTACATATATTTTGATGTCATATTCTCAGGAACTGCCATGACTACCACTACCATCTTTACCGTAGCAGTCTTATAGGTGACCTGCAAGGATTCCTGTATTCATATTTTATGAGGGACCTCGTTACCTGAGACCAAAGGTGCAGAAGAAACACTAGTGGTCGTCTTCTTGCCAAGCATCTGTTAGTTTGGTTTCCGATTACACCAGACAGCTTGCACTGACCCTGTTGCATCGTAGCTTTAGAGTAATTAGTGGTTCAAGGTCTACCTGCTTGAACTACTCAAATGTGGGTAGTGAGTCAACTGTTCGATTTTTGCGACAATGTCAGCCGCACCACAAGAAATGCTCCTGTACGAGTTAGTGTATGTAGGTTCTGTCCCCTGTTTATCTCCCAGTCATCTGCTTAATGCCAGTCTCCATAGTTATCTGTGGTGGACTTTTCCAAAAGAGCTTCATCTGTTTCCTCGTGTTTTCCTGAGATGCTGGAATAAGTTATGACCCGACTGCAATGATTATGTTTTATAACTTGTTGATATGGAGGCTGCACACCAGGTGACGCATATTATCCACTGTGCATTCACACTCTTGTTATGGTGTGTTAAGTCATAGACAACCAGAGTTCTTGATATGGTCTGTTCTCAGCTGATGTTGGCTCAAAATGAACTGCAGTAGTTGTTTCCTAATCCAATCTGCATGCGTTTTTGTTTTTTTTTGTTTGTTTTTTTGTTGATTTTTTTAGTTAGTGAGCAGTTGTATAAACTGAGTATCTATGTGGTGCTAAATTGAGGGTAAAGAGCTTTTTAACTCTGGAAACCACACTGCCTGATTAGGCACATTAAGGCTTAAATGAGAGCTTTATAGAATATGATATCAGCTTCTTAAAAAAAAAAAAATGTATGGATATATTTGTCCTCCTGCTATTTTTGGTCAAGTTTCAAATTTGTTGCGCCAGGTGATACTTTTGCAACGTGTGTCAGAGACTGACCGACACAACAGAGAGCAGATCACTAACGCAGGATGCTAGGATGCCAAAATTATATGATTATACTGTATTTGCTTTTTATGTCAACTTTTAAACGGACTGTGGTATCAGATTGAAGCACAGGGTCAAGCCTTTCAAAATACTGGGTTTTTTTACTTTCAAATTGTTTCATTTGAATGCAGTTTATTAGAACAACGATTCCAAGTATCTGTAATTCATTATAGGCTGGTTCAGTTTGAGTTTAAGGGGTTACTCCTTAATTTGAAGCTCCTCCACGGTTCCTTGAATTTATTGCCATGACTCGTGTTGTCTTTGCGCCATCTTGTGGTCAAAGTCAGACTTGCATGAATTAAACACAGTGGGGGTTGACTTACAAAGCCTTAATTAAAATCTAACAAATTATCCTCCCCCTGGCTTCTGCTTTTATTTCAGACATTCCCAACTCTGACTCTGAGAGCTTCAATCCAGCTCTCTGGGAGGAGCAACGTAAGCACCGAGCTCAGGTGGCCTTTGAGTGTGACGAGGACAAGGATGAGAGAGAAACGCCACCAAGGGTTAGTGTCAAACAGTTATTCACACAACTGGGAAAAAGGAAAATGAAAAATGTACCAAACTGCAAGGACATTGTTATGACCATGAAGTATTATTTTGGCAACAACCTTCACTCTGATGTAGCTGTTTTCATGTAAAATGTGCCTCATTTTCTACAGCAATTTCATTCAATTCGGTTTTATTTATGTAGTGCCAAATCATAACAGAAATTATCTCAGGGACCCAACAATTCCCACCCGTGAGCAAGCACTAGGCGACAGTGGAAAGGAAAAACTCCCCCTTTTTTTAAAAGGCAGAAACCTGCAGAACCAGGCTCTGGGTGGCGGTCATCTGCCTCCGCCAGTTGGGTTGAGAGAGAAAAGGGGGTGGGGGAGCAGGAGGAAAGAACATACAGTAGTAAAAATAATAATAAACATTTTTGATTTTATTTTTCAATTTGTAAGATGGCTCAAACTAAAACATCATTACTATAGATTAAGGAAATTGCATAACAGGCAACCGTAGCTCCTTTTTGTATCCGAGGGAAGTGTGTCTATGTGATATTGTGCATTCAGTATCATATAGACACACTTCCCTCATTCTCCATGTAATTCCCATTCGCCGCTGACATTTCATCTCTCCTAGTCCCACTTCTGTCGAAACCACAAACACATGATTTTAATGGTACGTTTGTGGGTATTTGTACTCTTCCAGGAGGGAAACCTGAAGCGCTACCCTACACCATACCCAGACGAGCTGAAGAACATGGTGAAGACGGCCCAGTCTGTGGCTCACAGGCTGAAAGAGGATGAGTCGAGTGACGAGTCGGGGAAAGATGCAAAACCAGTTGAGAGGAACCACATTGGAGTGCAGGACGTGGGAGTTAAGGTCAGATATTTTACTTGGAAAGAAATCTTTCACTTTCATTTAACCCTTTTAACAAACTGCATATTCTACATGCAAGTGAAGGAACATTTTTAATAAACAACTCACCGTCCATACTGTTTGTGTGCAGGTGATAGAGGCCCCCTGTCCTAATGGCATGGCCTCAGACATGGAGCCCCAAGTATCTACCAACACATACCCCTCTGCACCGGAGTCAAAAGACACTTCAGAGTCTTACAGCTCTCAGAAAGTCCCACTCAAATCTTCAGGGGGCTCTTTGATGAGCCATGAGGACACACTGGAGGTACTCCTAACATTCAGCACTCTAAATTATTAAATCCTCACTTTTTCACAAACAAGAAATACAGCAAGTGCTTTTTTTTTCTCCTGAGAAAATGCAGCTTTTAGAGAATTATTGTCTTTGTCTTCAGGATTCAGAGGAGCTGTCTGATGAAGAAGAGGAGATGAAAATTGCAGAGATGAGACCCCCTCTTATTGAGATCTCCATCAACCAGCCTAAAGTAGTGACTTTAAGTAAGGACAAAAAAGGTAAAAGCTGCGTTTTGAGTGATTTAAAATATAGTCTTTTAAGTGGTAAATTAAATGTGACAGTGTGCTGTATCAAGACACTAACAGGGATATTTCTGATTAACAGATGACGCAGACTCTTTGCTGGATGAGACAGTGGCCAACAGCAACCAGAACAACAGTAACTGTTCATCGCCATCACGCATGTCTGACTCGGTGTCTCTGACCACAGACAGCAGCCAGGACAACTCTCTGTGCACCCCTGAGAGAGAGGCAAAGATGCCCTTCCTGCCAAAAAGCCGGTCAGTACCATCCTTCAACCTGCTAACGTACAAAGGAGAGTCTTCCTCCTGCTGTTGGAACAAAATCTGATTACATCCTTGTTCTATGTTTTAGGCAAGAAGATGAGAATATGAACCAGCCTAAAGACACCACCCCTCTCCTCCATAATGGCAATGGTTCTGAGACGTCCCTTCAGGCCCTTTTGAAAACCCAGCAGACCCCGCCAGAGAAAATGGGTGACTACGACCTGTCCATGGAAGCCAGGCTGACCTTCATTGAGAAGGGAATTGACAACGGCATGGGAGAAACCTACACCAAGTGGGACCAGATCAACATGAATGTGTCCAAGTTGCCAACAGACAACATGGTTCAGCTGGATGAGACCGACAAAACCAAGAATGGTTCCGTAACCCAGGAGGACTTTGACAGCAAGCAGGGTTTTAGCAACGACAACATGGAGCATTTTCTGAATGGAAACCAGCAGGTCAGTGACTGCATCAATAGTCTGGGGGACAAAAGCCAAGCGATGAGAGTCGAGACATCTGCTGTGCATGTGGCCTCGACAGGCATGACGGCCAGCAGTGACATGTCTCTGTCTCGCAGCACAGAGGAACTGTCTCCAGAGAAAAGGTGCCATCCCCCGCAGGTGATGAAGTCTCACAGTGTCGGCAACATAGAAACAGGGGGCATGAAGCTGTACTCCTTTGATGGGGATAGTGACTCCTATGACACAGCAGGAATGACTAGGATGGCAGGAGCGGGCCCGGGGCCAGGAGCTCAGGGCCAGAGCATAGTAAGGAGCAAGTCAGCCAGTCAGTTACTCAACGACCAGACTCTCCAGGTCTACCCCAGCTCCTCTGCATCTTCCTCAGACCTGCTCTCCTCCTCTAAGCCGCCTGCCAGCACCAGCAGATATCCAGTTTCCTCCAGCATGGCCATGGGCATCCCTCCTCCTCAGTACAATATACAGTACACAAGCAGTGCCATGCCTAAAGAGGGCCTCTGGGCCCAGAGGACGCCCATGCCCCCAGAGCACCAAGGCTACCTCCCTCCTCCTCCACACTCACTAGCCAACACCAACTATTCCAATCGTAATCAGGCACCTCCCTACCCTCTACAGCCCCAGCAGAGGGGGCCTCCCATGGGTCCCAAACCGTCTGGGGACATGTGGGCTAAAGAGAGACTTCATTCTACTGGAGGCCAGTCTAGAAGCAGCACTCTGCAGAGGCAAAGCAGCACCACCTCCACAGCCTCCATGGGCGACCCAAGGCGCATGCAGGTGCCTGACGGGGAATACATGACATACAGGGACATTCACACCCTCGCCAGGGGGCCGCTGGCCATGAGCCAGGCCATGCAGCGGCCCCTCTCAGCTCGCACTTACAGCATCGACGTACCCGGAGCTTCCAGGCCTCTCGGCGCCAAGCCGCAGCCCCACGAACTTCCAGAGAGGACCATGTCTGTCAGCGATTTCAACTACCAGCACAGCAGCCCCAGCAAGAGGCCCAACACCAGGGTGAGGTCTGAGCACTCGCTGCTGGATGGGCCTGGACAGGTGTCAGGAGGAGTTGGAGCAGGAAGGGTGCCAGCTGACTGGAGAGACCAGGTGATGCGGCACATCGAGGCCAAGAAAATGGAAAAGGTAAAGTACTACTGTAATATGATTAAATGAATTGCCAGTTGCTAATGCTTTAGGTTTTTTCTTTTTTGGTCCTCTGACTCATTGTTACAGTTTCATGGTGGAATTGGTTAACCAGTCTTTTTGTAGTGCCAAATCCATCACAACATCATGTGAACAAGAAGAAAATGTCTGTAATGTCTTTAGCCCCTTTTTAAACAGTTGTTTCACCCAAACTGCAAAAAACAAAGGTTGGTTATGTTTGCCCAGGCTTTGAGGCCACCACCCCAATACAGTGGAGGAGAAAGGAATTTAGTTTGTGGTATTCAAAGCAGTGAAATAAATCCTCAATGTGTCTTTCCAGAAACAATAAAGTTAAGTTGGTCCAGTCAAGTGTCCCTGAGTTAGCTCGTGTTTTTCTACACCAGTTTTCCTTTTTTAATTTCTGTGCAGATGCCTGTAGTGTCAGAAAGAGGCAAGAGTCTATCAGAAGAGATCATGAATGAAAGATCAAAATAGAACCAGCTATCGAAAACCATCCCTGTATTGGGGTGTTTCAAAACCTGGCAAATAAAACCAAAACAGGCCAGATACCATTACGTATATTTGGGTGAATTGACCCTTTTTAATATGGAGTTTGAAGTTTACCAAAGCTTACTAACCCAGCTGTATGCAAAACATTTTCTGCATGTTTGTCTGTATATGCTGTAAACCTTTTTGTTGTGTCTTTTATGTCAACACTCATTTGGTGGATTGCATGGCCACCGCTGACATGTCGCCTGGTGCTGGTTGTTCCATGTCGTCCCTCTGTTCAGAATGCGCTGTCTCGCTCCTATAATTCCAATAACGCTCCGCTGAGCTGGTCTCACTACGGCAGCTGTAGGGATATGCATGCCAGCCAAGGCTCTCTGGTCTTTAGTGCCAGGGACGGACAGCCCTATGGAGCTCTGGGCTTCTGTGTGAGTACTGTGAACTTGAAATTAGCTCCTGCAGCTCATGCTAAGCCAGGGTTCCAGTTCCTGCTAGTTTCATTTCCTTTTAGAAGATAAGAAATGTCTGTTTCCGTCTCTCCTCGATGTTGAGAAGTGACCCTCAGCCATCTTTCACTTGTCCTTTTATAGGCAAGTGAAAGTATGTCTCTCCTAACGTCTGATTACTCACGACCACAAACCCTGTGTATAGCACATATGATGTTTTCTTAGAGCAAAAAGTGGATGGATTCTAACAAAGCTTTTTGTGAAGCTCCTCTTAGTGTAAAGCAGTTTGACTTGTTTAAAGGGGCATACTTGTTTTTTGTACCATCATCCAGCAGTGGCTTTATGATAGAATCGGAGAAAGATGGATCTATACGATTGAAATCTGACTGCTTGATCAAGGCTGCTACAGAGCTTTAGCTAATTTTAGACATGATTTAAAATCTGCTGAAACTACTACACAAAACGTTATAGGCTATAATAATTTCTACATCTTCATTCAAGTAATGAAGAAGAATAAAGTTTGTCTTTTTATTGTGCACTGGGAGATTTGTAGTTCTAGTAACACATTCACAGAAGGTTTGTGAATCCAGAAAGGGGGAACAGAAAGTGTCACCCTAAGCTGTGATGAAGCGGGCTTGTTCGAGGAAAAATTTTCAGGCCAATCTCTTCACAAAGAAAGCCTACCTTAATTTGTGTCCAAGTTAATAATCAGATATGTAATATGAGTATCACGTATGGTACAAAACACCCCCTTTTAAACCTGCTGGGTTCTTTAACATCCTAATCAACTTCCCAGTGTGCGTTATCCCTCCACCATGCCACACTCCAATCACCCTGTGATTTGTAATTGATCTCAGCAATAATGATTCTCCTTTAACTGCACTTTAAATCCTTCATCATCTTCACTTCAGAATCACTTCATACTCTCTCTTTTTGTGTGTGGGGATGAAAACTGTGTTTGCAAAAGGTAAGTGTGTGTCTAAGTGATTTAGAAAGTGGGTATTAGAATCTGTAGAGGAGAAAAAAGGCTTGTGCACTATCTGAATATGCCTGAGTGTGTTGTGTAACCCCATCTCTACTTAACATTTAAGATTCACTCTATCTCCAGCAAGCTAATATTCAGAATTACATGCTGCTTAGTGTCTGAATAGAAACTAAGCACAGTTTAATCTGTTCTTCGTCATTTTAATCAGATGTGTCCCTTTCCTCTCTTCTAAAGCAACACATCACTGCTTAATTTCATTACCAGACATGAAAAATGTTCATGTCAGTGTCTGTCTGTCTTGTCTATTATCCCTTGTTGTAAATGAGTTTCAGTGTGAGGTTTAGGCACAGTGTTGATAATCATCACTTTCTTCCCTTTCAGGACGATGTGTTTGGTCCCCAAGGGCAGCAGAGCTACACCATGGACCCCCACAGAAAAGTAGGTTTAATTCATACAGGCTTTTAGCTGCAGAGCAAAAATGTGGTTGTCAAATTTCAAAAGTAGCTGGAAAATGATTTGGATCTGCAGAAGTTGCTTTGCATGTTTCCAATAACAACTTCCTCTGTTCATCGCTGTGTTTTTTTGTTTCCTAGGTGCCTTTGATGAACGGTCAGATGGGCCCTTCTGTTCGTCCTCAGATGAGCCAGGCGCCCATGGCCCGCCACCCTTCCAGAGAGCAGCTCATTGATTACCTGATGCTCAAAGTCTCCCATCAGCCTCAGGGGCCCCCACGCATCCCGCACGACACACTGCAAGAGGTGAGGGATGATGTTTGTGTGAAATTACTTGAAGAAATAAAAATACATTTTCGATTTGGAGGATATCCTTTAATGGCTTGGCTCAAGTTTGATCTGTTCGTTAAATATGAAGATACAGCCAGCACACAGTTAGCTTAGCTTAGCATATAGAGTGGAAACAAAAACTTCTCCCTGGAGTCACAGCTGGTTGCTTGGTAACCTCACGGTGACGACAGGACTCCAGGAAGTCACTGTGCCTGGCCAAGAAACGAGGCTTTTCTTTCGAAGATAAATTCCAGAAGACAAATTGATCGTACTCCAAAATTGAACTTGCGTAGTCCAAACTTGGCGTCCTCTGTACTGAGAAAGGCCTATAGTCAAGTGGCAAGAAAGTGAATAAGCGTATTTCCCAAAAGGTTGAACTCTTCCTGTAAGGGAATTGAATCTTAGGCCATAAGGATCTGATATCCTTGTTCATTCACCAGAATTCTAGTCATTTTGTCATATTTCTGTATGTGTGTAATTAACAGTGAATGACTGTGTAAATAAATGGCTAATGAAAGTATGTGGGTGTGTTTCAGATCCGTGTGAAAGTGGAGAAGAATCCAGAGCTGGGTTTCAGTATATCAGGAGGAGTGGGAGGCCGGGGAAATCCCTTTCGTCCAGATGACAATGTAACTATTTTTCTTTTTTTTTTAATAGTACCATACTTAAAGGATGCCTTATATTCAATGAATGTTTTGTATTATTTTCACAGAAATTAAGTTATTTTCCATATCACGTGATTTCAGGGTATATTTGTGACAAGGGTTCAACCTGAGGGACCAGCATCCAAGATTCTTCAGCCTGGAGATAAAATAATCCAGGTATTCTGCTGTCTGACTAATCGCAAAAACTTTGATATTTATTGGGATGTTTCTCCATGTTAACCAGAATTCTGTCTTTCCTCACAGGCAAACGGATGCAGCTTTGTAAATATCGATCATGCGCACGCAGTAGCCCTCCTCAAGACATTTCCAAACACTGTGGATTTGACTATCATAAGAGAAATGCAAGCATAGACTGAACTGAAACTGACCTCTGAAGAGGAGGACACGAGAAGAGAGACGAAGAGAGAGATTTATGTGGACTCTCATATTTTTATACACAGCGGAGACTGATCTGTCGATACCTATTGGGACTATTTATAGTAGAGATCTTCATAGCCTTGATTAAACGGGGAAAACCACTGAATGTAGTGGATCAAAGTGAGATGGCGGCAAACCTCTGCAAGTACGAGTCCTCAAAAGGCCATCACTGTGGTGTATATATATATTTTTATACAAAAGAAGCTGAAGATATGACATGCTCTGAAGCAAATAATTACTGTGGTCTCTGTACAGATCATCTTTGGTTTTTTTTGCCCAAAACTCATAAATCCTTTATCATAAATTAGGTTTTATTTCTGCGGTTTGATGTGAATTGGCCACTAGGGGGCAGGGCTCCCTCACTTCTGTCATCCAATTTGCCTTTTTTTTTTTTTTTTTTTTTTTTTTTTTTTTTTTTTTTTTTTTTTTTTTTTTTTTTTTTTTTTTTTTTTTTTTTAAACCTTTTATTTAAGATGTTGAAACCACTTTCTGGTCTGCTGTGCGATCTTATATGGAGGACAATGTTATGTGCTTTTCATGTGGAGACGAATGTAGATCAAGGAGGTGTTTGATTTTGTATTTTGGAGACTTTTTTTTTGTTTCTCTTCTTGCGAAATCGGAGAGTTGAGAAGAGATCTTCCACCCCTGCTTCCTTAAACCTGTGAACACACCCTCCATCGTACGACACTTCTGTCCTCCCAAATATCCTCACAGCAGCTGCTCAGCATATCACCTACCTATACCACTACCTGTGCTGTGTGGGGAAATAAATCCTTTGCAATATAAATGAATCACGGCTTTTCAGAGGTTGAAGAAATGCAGCAAATGAGACTGGAAAATGGAAAGGAAATTCAAATGCGAGAGAAGAGATGCAGTATGTGTTTGCTCAGCCTTAATCTGTTTCGTCAGTCAGAAGCTGTTGTTTAAAGCAAAGGTTCCACATTTTGGGAAATTCACTTTCAGGCAGAGGAGAATGAAGCGCTAGCAGCCAGCTAGCTCAAGTTAGCACAAAGACTGGAAATGGCTAGCATGGCCCTGTTAAAGGGTAACAAATTAAAATGTTATGTCTTGTTTATTACGTTCAAAATCCGAAGTGTAAAACTTTTACAAAGTGTTTTATGGGGGTTATGTGCCAGACTATTCTTTGGGTAGGAGCCATAACTTTGTGGAATCCCCGCTGGTTGCCTGGCAACGGCTCCGCGTCAAGACGTAGCACATAACCCTCAGTAAAATGTTGAATTGTCGGTTTTACACCTCCATTTTGTGTACTTTTTTGATAAGATATAACATGTTAATTAATCAAATTTAGAGGCGCTGGAAGGCAGATTTTATCATCTTTGGACAGATCCAGCTGCTAATTAGCTGTTTCCGCCTGTCTCCAGTCTTTGTGCTAACCTAAGCTAATGTTAGCCCGCTGTGTTGGCTCTCCATCTTCTCCGCTTCTCGGATCTTTTCCCACCAGAAAACGAATGTGTGTTTCCCAAAATGTCAGAACATATTCCTTTAAGCAGAGAAAGATATGGCGGTTATGCTAGTTAACCAAAGCAAGTTTGGAAATTGTGGACAGAAGGCAAAAGCAAGAGACAACTTAAGAAAGATATTTGAATAAGAACAGGTCAACGATTCACTCATGTGTTTTTATTTTTTAAGGGTTTCATCTTTCAGGCAGCCATTGGTGAGATGAGTGTTTGTATCGCAGGGGTTTCAACATCTGGCAGTTTTATTTTTTACATGGGAGAAGACCACAGTTTGCCTTTTGTGTCTATTAAAAATGTTTCATCATGCTTTTTATCATCACGTCGGAGCAGTTTCTCAAACCTTTTTTTTGTTTAGTTTTTTCTTCGCTGTACAGAGAGTTGGGAGAAGCAAGTTGTCAAGTGCCATAGACCTTGAACTGTTTGAAAAGGGGAGGACCTTTGACCCCAGAGCCCAAGCAATATTCTCATATTCACCACCTTCTGAGTACAGTTGCAGCATAATGGCTTAAAAGCAATATTTAAAGCCTTTATTTTCATTCAGAAAAAACAACGGACAGCATTTTTTTTAAAACACAACCTTTTAGTAATCCCTGATGATTTTACATGATTTTTATATTGTGAAAATCTTTTTTTGTAATGAAATGGCACAGGAAATATATATGGTAGTGCTAAAAAAAAAAAAAAAAAAAGATTTCTCTGCATTGTGTAGAAGTGAATGTTTGTGTCACTTTGCCCAAGGCTTTTTACTTTTTGTTGTTTGATCACCATAACTCCTGATGTTCATCTGTGCATATGATCAACTTAGACTGTTGGGGAAAAACGAATCCAGTCAGAGCTGCATCTCAAAACATTCCTAATGTTTGTCCAAGAGCTGCGTCGGAAGGAAAAATGTGTTTTTGAAAGGCAACGTCGCGTCCACTTCATATGATCACATTTTCTGCGTACCTCTCTGTTAATATTAATTCACATGTAAATAACTATTCAGTGAGACGTATTTCCAAAAGAAATGGAAGTGATTAAAATTCACAGACTAAGTAATGGCCCCATAAATAAATAAACAGCATATTTGTGACCACTGAATTGTTTGTACTATATATATTAGCATTTCATCCTACAGTGTTTCAGCAAATGGCATTCCCTCAACTTGTTATAGTAGATTGTCATCTACTGTAACTCTTCCTGTATGTAGTGAAGTTTAACCCATATTTTGTGCTCATAGCACTGTCAAACCAATTGAAAACACTGGTAATTAATTAAATTAAATGCCCCTTTCTAATAATAATAGACTGTTTAAAGTTAGCTGTTCTAAGTGAAGTTGTACCCTTAATTTTTAAACTGAATCTAAAATTTGTACATCTTATTCACAGGCAAATGACATAAAGTGCATTTCCCAAATTTTACACAGATGAATTGTTGTTTATATTATTTGTATTAATTTTGTTGGTGATTTCTGTTCTAAGAGTAGGGGGGTAAACCTTTTCTGGGATAATGGTCACTTTATTTTCATGGCAAAAAACATACAGTCTGACATTGCAGACAATCTTGGGAGATAGAACATGTCACATTTTCTTCATCCATGTTGGTCTGTTTCTTAAGCTCCTTTTATTGGTCTTATTTATTTAGCAGTCTTCTGTGGTTTTAGATCTTACTAATCAATTGTAAATACTCCAAATTGAGAAAAGAATTAATCATGGCATTAGTGACTTGCGATTGTAAAACCAGCAATAAATTGCAATGCAGAGGCACCCGTTTTAATGTATAGCTAGTATTTCTAAGGTTTCTCCGGAAGCCGCCACAGTGAGATGATTGATATGCATTTATCCAACATTCCAGATTTTGTACATAATTACCTGTTTCTGAAGTAACCTGTGGAAAATAAAACTAATGCTCTTTAACAAGGATTCTTCTGTCTTCATTTCAATCCCTCTGGGGTTTCTCTCTTTAACCGGTGCAGTAAATGAATAACGCAGTACACACAGTACAAATGGGCAGTCCAAGGTACAGGACAAGTGTATGTGTATTCAGGCTGCGCTGAGATGTGTACAGTGATTACATTAGGAGTATAGTACTTAAGGATTACATGTGTACTGGTGTGTGGAAGGAGAATACTGCAAGAGCTTAAAAATAAGAGGTTTTTGGAACAGACTCTTACACAAAGTGTGTGTGGGATTGTACAAAGTCTTACTGCCTGTTTCTTTAACCTAGCGTGTTGGGTTATTTTTGTCAGGCCTGTTACACAGTGCTCAGTGCTGCAGGCAACATGCTCATGTTTCAGATTGTGATCTGACTGCTCCAACAAGCATTGCAGGGGCTTCCTCTGTTTTCCTGCGTTAGTTTCCATCAAAATGTTGCACAAATTTGAATGTATGTTTGTTTGAAATTTTGGCAGTCGGTCAGGAGCTGAGCATGAGATGTGTTGCCATCTACAGGGGATAATATAGCAACATGGCTGTACCTCTGACGCCACCCTCAGGCCAAACTTTACTCTCTTTTGTTTTGTTGTTTTTTTGCCTATTGGTATCCAAGAATAGTATTGTTTTTTCTCCATGTTTCATCCTTCCAATGTTTTTTGTGTGTAATGATCATTACATCCATAGTTTGATTGTATGTGTGGAGGAAGCATCACTTTTGTTTGTCTTACAAACCCAAGGTAATGCTTAATTATATTAAATAGTTATATTACACAAAAATATTAACCACAGATTTAATTCACATAGTAGCATAACAGGCATTTTAAATGTATCATAAATCATATGTAGATGTATGTAAATTCAGTTAGGTGATTGAGACTCCCTCATAGATTTGTGTTGATAGAAAGGAGTTGTGTGTCTCTACAAAGTAATCCAGGTGACTCAGTGCACCTGCTTGTTGAAAGAGCACTTTAGCCACTATAAATGTCACCTGCAACTCATTCACCATTTAAAAAGCTTCACATTAACTCAACATCACTGAAGTTTAAAAAAAAAAAAAAGATTTCACAATACACAGTGTCACTTCTGAGTGTTTTATGGAAAGTAGGGTGACAAAGCGCACAGTGGACTGCTGTGAGGCTGGCTCTGTGTGGTTTGGTTGACACCCTCTCTCAGGGACCCCAGAGATTGCCACAGAGGAGTCCTGACCTATGATATCGAAAACAAGAAATGAATATGTTTGTGCTCTTTGTATAACTCAAGAAGGAAATACTCTATCGCTATTTTTCTAATCTGAATAAGCTACTCACTTAGTGGACTGAAACACAGACGTCCACTGCTCTCCAGCTTGTCCTGTGGTCAGCCGTCCTTCTGATCCGGTCGGGTGGGAACAGTGATTCTTTTTTCTTGTCAAGGAGACCCTGGATGTACTGCAGGAACGCTGAGTCTCTGTAAAATAAATTAACATACAATAGAATGAGTAAGATTAATCATCTTTGAATTGTTAAATAAGTAATATTAAGACTTACAGCTTGTCCTGTGGCTCAGATGTCAGCATTTCTTCTTTGTCGTCAAGCAAACCCTGGATGTACTGCAGGAACACTGAGTCTGGGTCTTCCTCGTTGTTGCATCCTGTTGTGGAGGTGGTAGCAGTGCACATAATCCTGCAGACTGAGAAAGGCCAATTCCCTCTGCTCCAGCCCCAGGACCTGCAATATATAGACCAGCAGCTACAGAGATCCTTTTGACCCAGGCCTGGAAAGGTCATATAATGCCCAGTTACCGTGTGTCGCCACAGGGAGCCACTGCAGGACCGGCAGGACCAAACGCAAATATTCTGCTCCCCTTTTCACCTCTGGATGGTGTTAGTCCACAGAGAACGGCAACAGCTCAGGTGGTGGAGTAAGATAAGAGGAGAGAAAAATAAACAATGGTTAGAAGGATGAATAATCTCTGAATTTTTAAATAAGGGATACTACATGTAGCATACAGTGCGCAGTAGTAAAACAATAGCATACATTACTTTCTGTGTTTATATTATAGCCTATTCTAGGTCACAGTCAGAAGCTTGTACTTAGTATGATGGAGTCAGTAATTAATATTATATGGAAAATGATACACTTGAATGATTGAATTAGTGATAATATATAGCTAAACAGGAGTGGCATATGCAGTTCGTACTCACCTTTTTTGTCCATGGTGAACAGCAGCAGCTCAGGTGGTGGAATAAGAGAGGGAACAATGAATAATGGTTAGTAAGACAGATAAATAATCGTTCAATTACTAAATAAGTGATATTATATGAATAAACTGGTGTGGGATACAGTTGGTTTACACAATAGCATTTCTGTGTCTTTATATTACAGCCTATTGTAGGTCAGAAGCTCAAACTCACTTTTTTCGTCCACAGTGAACAGCAGCAGCTCAGGTGATGGAGTGAGATAAATGTAAAGTAAGATAGTAAGAAGAAGAATAGTTAGTAAGACCATCTTTGAATTATTAAATAAGTGATATTATATGGATAAACAGGTTTCAACAATCACATATATCACTTTCCCTGTCTTTGTGTTATAGCCTATTCTAAGTATCTTGCTTACAATTCAAATTCATACAGTACTTACCTTTTTTGTCCATATTGAGTCAATGGCAGGAGTTCAAGTAGTAGAAGTTGTCCTAGAAAGAAACTTAAATCGGGGATGGAGTGTTGTTCTCCAGGTTCTCTTTGCTGCATGAACTCCACTAAACTCCAAATTGCTCCTGTAGAGCAGGTGGGGGGGAGCTTTCTTGTTGATAAGAGAGTGAAGTGCTTTGTTTTAAATTTGTTCCCTGCAGCATTTTCCCCTGTCTTCTTTTTCTCTATCTCGCTACGCGACCAAGCTGAAGGTTCCTGTCCTGCCGGACGTGAAGGATTCTTGCACGGGGTGTCGACAGCCCTGCCAGACGCAAGGGCTTCCTGGGTCATCGTCGGCCCTGCCAGACGCAAAGGACGGTCCTCGGGATGAAAGAAAGGTCGATCCAGCCACCGTGCCAAAAATAAGGAGGTAGTGCAAAAAAGCCCCAGTGCAAGACGCTACCTGGGGTGTTGACAGCCCTGCCAGACGCAAAGGCTACCTGAGGCTTTGCTTGCCCAGCCAGATGCAAAGGCCAGCCCTCAGGGTTAAAAAGGGTCAATCCATCGACCCCACCAACAAGAGGAAATAGATACAGGTCCCAGTGCAAGATGCTACCTGGGTTGTCACCAGCCCCACCAGACGCAAAGGCTACCATGGGAATCACCAGCCCCGCCAGACGCAAAGGCTACCATGGGAATCACCAGCCCCGCAAGACTCAAAGGCTACCATGGGAATCACCAGCCCCGCAAGACGCAAAGGTTACCATGGGAATCACGAGCCCTGCAAGACGCAAAGGCCAGTCGTCAGTGACAAAAAGGTTCACTGCATCCATCCCACCAGATGTTCCGGTGTGGTGAAGTTCTTGAAAGTTGTGTGGTGTGAAGTGATGAAAGGAAAATGTGGACTCTGCTGTCCAGGAGGATTGTCAGCCAATCTGTTGTAGAGTCAGTCTGAGTCGCTCTCGTCAGAACACCTTGGCCTCTTAGCAGCAGCCTCCTCCTCTTCGCTCTCTTCCCTGCGTCTCCTTGTGGAGGAGCTGGGGCCAGAAGTTGAGGGAGATACAGAGACCTCCTCAGAAGAATCTTCCGGGGAGATTGGCCCAATGTTTTCAACAGAAATGACAGGAATCACAATTGCATCCTCATCGTCTATACCAAGGACATCAATCTCAAAGTCCTCGTCCTCTTCAGGTTGTGCCTGTCTGTACCTGGCAATCAGCTCCTCAAGCACATCATGAGGCTCAGCGTAAGGAACAGGGTGAGGGTCAGGGTCAGGAAAAGCAGGATCATAATGAGGAGCAGCAGGAGCATAAAGAGGAGCAGCAGGAGGAAAAGCAGGAGCATAAAGAGGAGCAGCAGGAGGGAAAGCATATGGATAAAGGTAAGGAACAGGATGCGGAACAGCAACGGGAACAGGAACAGCATAGGGAACAGCATAAGCAGCAGGGTAGTAAACAGGAAAAGGAACAGCAGGACCTTGTTGTGGCCACTCCATCCCATAGTGTGGTGGTGGCAAGTGCTGTGGAAGAGAGGGAGGTCGGTCATTTTCTTCAGCATTATGAATCAAGTCTATATTACCTCCACGAGGCTCAACCTCAGCCTGCTGAAGCCCATCCACATCGTCCAGCCCAACAACGTCAATCTCGTTTTCCTCCTGCTGGTCATCAGGGGGGGCTGGGTCATCGGGAGGCCTTTCAGCATCAGCGCATTCATTACCCAAAGGCCAAAAGGAGCCGCCTGACGAAGAAGAAAAGTATTTTTTTTAAAAAGTCACATTCTGCACTTCCATAAAACAGACTTGAACAGGAGACTTAAAGGGCCTAATTAATCATTTTTTGTAAATTTCTTCCATATATCTACACTAACTGTACTGCACCAGATGCATTACAAGTACTTTATAGAAAAGCCACCAACAAACACAGTGCCACTGCCACCTTACCTTAAAAGTAATATCAAATATTGTGCAGTTCTGCTACCGTTATTTGAAACATTATGACAGGATGAGAGAGATTTGATGCTGCATTCATTGCTAGATATATCTTGACTGGACTCAGATAGCTGATCAGTAGCTCCGTATGTGCTCTGTCATGTAATTATCATTTTATCTAAAAGTTTTGCTTTGCAAGTCATTGTGGCATATTTTGAGGTTTGAGGTTTACACCATTCTGACTTGTGGAAACAGTAATGAGGGACTGTCAGTGCAGAACTTAGGAGAAAAACAGTTGTTTTAGTCTAGTTCAAAGAGCAACTATGTCAGGATTTATTAAGATATTTAAAATAAGAGCAAATTATGAAAATAATATTTCCATGTGAAGGCCATGGTCCAAAATGATCTAATAGGAAAAGGGCAGCGTGCACATCATCAGCCAGGCGCTTTTACGCACAGCTTGTGCAATGCAAATGAAAAATGGAAAGGAAATAATCGTGCAAAAGAAGATGAAAGCTGGAAGATTCCAGCTTCCAAACGATAGATTCCCTATCGTTTGCAATAAGCTGCGTAAAACCGTGAGATGTAGCCAAAACTTTTGATGCGCACAGAGCTGCGAGCGTACGCACACTAAACGCTAAATGTGATACAATTTAAATGTTTAAAAGGACCCGATGCTCCACAACATCTTAACTCCAACAATCACACCAGCAAAGGAGAGGACAGGGCCGTGGTTTCTTTACGCGTGCACGTTCTGGCGTCCTGACTTTTGCTCCTAAAAGTTCTGTCGTCTCCATGGTGCACAAGAGAAATGTATTATTTTGGCATTATTCGAAAAATGGCCAAGTCGTCATCTTTTTTGACGACAAATTTGGGGAATTTGCCCTCAAACACATCACTACGCAATTGTTAACACATTATTCACCTGTCCCGGGACATTAAGTACATTCTAAGCATCTAATAATCATTTTATACCAAGAAAACGTCGGTATAAAATTCTATTAACTCTTTAACTTTATATTCAACAATGTACCATTATTAAATACACATTTTGACTTGAAACCCCCTTTTAATTGTTTCAGGAAGAATAATTAATACATTTGGCATGACATTAAAAGATGTCTCACCTGCAAAGTAAACGATCCACCGTCTGACTCTGGACAGCAGGTGCTCCTCCACAGGGGGTCCATTAGATGCCATTTTTCAGCAAGTAGGTTTTGCAGTAGTTTAGTTTTCCCTCAAGGTTATTTTTTTTTTAGCTCAGTTATCCAGCAATTTGTTTTCCAGGAGAAGTTTTCCAGGAGATCAGGTATCCAAGAGTTCAACTTTCCAGCGGACAGGTTTGCATCGGGTCAACTTGTGTCAGCTCCAAGTGCGATTGAGAAATTAAAAAAGGCCTGAAGCTCTAATATGACCTCGGTCAAACGTCACCATTCTGTTACCATGACTTTTACTTTTGAAATACAAATAAAATATGTCTTTAAACAATCAATTATGATTCTTTAGAGATTTATTTCATTTTATCGACTATTCATCTTGATTTAAAGGTGTTAAATTGTCAAATGTATCCACATATTTTGCTTTTCTGGCACTGTGCCACTGTGGCTCTGTTTCCTGAAAGGGTGGAAGAAGTACTCAGATCTTTCACATAGGTAATAGCAACAATAACACAGTGCATAAATACTCTGTCACAAATAAAAGTCCTGCATTTAAAATTGTTCTTAAGTAAAAGTAAAGTGCAAACGTTTTGGCATAAAAAATATACTTAAAGTAACAAAAGTAGAGTAGTCATTATCAAAATGGTCAATTTCAGAATAATGTATATTATTAGATTATAATTCTTGATGCACTAATATGTACATCAAGTAGCAGAACACTGAAATACTCAAGTAAAGTACAAATACCTCAAAATTGTACTTAGGTAAGGTACTTGAGTAAATATAGTTAGTTACTTCCCAAAACCGATTAATTCCTTTCTTTGTGGGGTCAACACAAAAAATGCATTTTGGTCCAGCCTTGAGGCCCTGTGTAGTAATGCATTGTCCAACACTTTAGGGGGCGGTAGTGCACCTCATCGTTTATTGTCAACTCCTGTTAAAACATAAGAGGAAGCCGGTGAAACCTCTCGCTCCGCCCGCCTGGATGTACAGTAAACTGCGCCGAGCGGGGTGACTGAGAAATACATTTTGTATAAAAACCACACGTAAAGATCGTCAGCGCATTTATCGGTTTGCCCAATGAGCGGGATACCGGGGACTGCTGTCGTCCAGGTCACCAACCTGTCCTCGGCCGTGAGCAGCGAGCAGATGCGCACTCTGTTCGGTTTCCTGGGAGACATCGAGGAGCTTCGGCTCTATCCGCCCGAGTAAGAGCGACCTTCCTCGGCATGGCTAGCTAGGCAACACCGCGGATCTGCGAGCTGTCTGCGGCCCACATAAACATTCAAATTAAGAAGTAACGGGTGTAGTAAATAACTAACCCGCCTTTTTCTGTTTGTCTTTACTTTCACAGCAATGCCCCTCTGTCTTTCTCGTCCAAAGTGTGTTATATAAAGTACCGAGACCCCTCCAGTGTTGGTGTGGCGCAACATCTCACCAATACTGTTTTTGTTGACAGAGCTTTGATAGTAGTGCCATGTGCGGAAGGTGAGTGAAACCCGTTTCGTTCAAAGAAATAAAAATGAAATGTCTGAGTTGCCTCAGTGGACTTGCTTTGGCCTCCTCCCCTTGAATCCAACCGTTTGGTGTTTTGGTTGAATTCTGGGTTTGTTTGTTTTTGTTTTTATTCACATGGAAATTTGGCAGCTTGTGCCATTGGCTAGTTCCGATTTTAGCCACATTTTTGTCACAAGTATTTGACACAGGTGATGGGTTGTATCATCTCACTAAAACCCTAGCTAGCTAATTTCTGATAGCGCCCAGCCAAGGTTTCTGTTTGGTGTCATAAGGTGGTTTCCACACATAACATTAGAGCTATCTTGAATGTTTTTCAAGCTGCAAGACATTGCATTATTTATTCACTGTAAACACTGGATTCTCTGGAACAAGTAGCTTGTGTATTTTTCATAAAAAAATAAATAAATCTGGCATTAATAACAAAAATAAGACCACGGCATCACAGCTAACTTAATCCCTTTTCTCTCTCTTTCGTTTTTGGTGCTCCTTTTTCTTTAAAATCCCCTCCCCTTTGGTGCCACTGTTGTTCCCTTGTGTACAGTCAAAAATGATATCACCTCTAACTTGATGCTTTTTGTCCACGTGACTTGGTGCTGGATGGCTACTGAGTTTATTAATTTGGTTTTGTATGTTTTTTCTGTGTGATTATGTGTGCATATCAGATGACTAGACTGGCCCAGCTGTTACACTACACTAGCCTGAGTCAGGCATTGTTTTCCAAGCCACTATCCCCGATCGGGCCAACGCAGCCTTCAAGGGGGAATGTGACCAGGAGAATAGCCCGCTGAACCTTCCAAGATGGACACCTTGTCTCTTTTTATTTATTTTTCTTTTCTTTTGGTTTGTTTCCTTTCATACTTTCCCATGTTGTCCACTTTCTACTGTCTCTATCTAGAAACTACAGTATTGCTTATCTCTAGCGTTGTGTTTATATTTGTTATTTTGGTTTGTTGTTTTGATTATTGTCCAACCCCCCACCCCCCTCTCTCTTTCTGCTACAGCTGCAGCTTGTGTGTGATTGAATTCTGTCCAGGTTGCTACGGCATACCGGTGGGATGTGTATCACACATGGGATACTAGGAGGATCACTAACACTTTACTCTCTTGTCACCTACTCCTGTTGGCATAGTGAGGGGCTAGACATTATAAAAGTGAGACCCAGTAATAAAAAAACTTCACCTAATTTGAACATAGAATCTTTTAAATTCTATTTGCACTTTTCATTTGTGCTGAAATCTGGATGTGTAGTATTTAATAATAACAGACATTCTCCATTCAACATCATTTTCTTTTTTAACGTGGATATTCGTGACACATGCATTAATGCTTTGCGGCGTTATTTGTTTTGAAATATATTTCCTAGCACTAGAAGAACTTTTTGTGTTAGACCCATGGTAATTTATGCTCAGTGCCTCCAGCTGTTATGAACTGAATTTGTAGTTATTTTGTGTCTTAACATAGCCCTCTTCTCCAGCAATAGAAGCAGCAGATTTTAATCCAGAGTGGAATGAGCAGAATTCCTAATTGGTTGTTTTTTTATAGCTAAGTCTTGGCTAACATTTCCTACAGTTCTTAAAATTGTTGTTCTTTTCTGTATTTGATGTCCTGTGTGCTATTAGTGATGCAGCCATTGGGGTTGTCTTGTGTTGCACACCTTTCCAACACTGCGAAACGATCGCCCCACGGAAAACCGCCCATGCTTGATATCGTATGGTTCATGACCAATATGTTTCCAGTACAGGTGACCCATGCATCAAAGTGTTGACTCATACTCTGCATTGTGTTTTTTTTCTTTTCTTTTTTTGATCTAAGAAAAGAGACCAAGGACAAAATCAGTGTTCTTTTGTTTGTGGAAAAATAAAAGTTAAGATTTTTTTTAATTTAAAAAATTAAAAATTCACATTGACTGAGAAGAATAATTTAATACAAGCAAAGTAAGGATGCTCGGTCTCCAGTATACCATGAGTAGACAGTAGAACACTTGTAGGCTGTATGGGGAAGTGTATGCTCTCTTTCTCTCTAGAATACAGTGGGCTAATTGTGCAGACATAGAGGAGACAGAGGGAAGAGTCCCTCTATTGCCTTCACTAATATCTGCTTCTGTCCTGCAGGGAAAATCCCAGAGGAGGCCAAGGCATTGTCACTTTTGGCACCTGCCACCCCAGTACCCAGTCTGATTCCTGGCGGGGGACTGCTACCAATCCCTACTCCAGCTCCGCTTCAGAATGTGAGTTCGCATCTTGTAGACCTCTTGTTGTCTTGCCTGTTTGTCATGTCATGTAAGTAAAACCGTCGTGTGTGTGTGTGTGTGTGTGTGTTTTACACCTGCAGCTGAATCTTCCCATCGTGAATCGGATGTCAGCGGCTCTGGACCCCACAGCATCAGTGCAGTCCCAGCCCCCACTCATGGGAAATGTGGATCCCTCAAAAATTGATGAGATCAGAAGGACCGTCTATGTCGGCAACTTGAACTCACAGGTAACAGAATGTCAAATCTGTATTCACACCTTACCTAGTGAGTATTTGGTGTGTTTTTAATAGTTTTCGGACATCAATGGAACTTTATGGCACAGATGAATAAAGCTATATCAGGCTCTGGGTACCCAGCATAGCCTGTAAAGATGGACGACATGACAGCTCTCCAAAAGTGAAGTCAAAACATCTCGATCGAACCCTGGTGGCTAGCTGCACTATACCCCGCCCCCTTCATGTCATGGGCCAAACTAATACATTTTTCCCAAAGTAGGTAGTTCTTATCACGCTGATGTTTGTTCAAGTGTTCATTTCCCTGATAAGTTTGTTTTTAATTAGTTATTTGATACTATATGAAGGGGTCTGACATGTGCTCGCCATTGGTTCAGGCGGGTGTATAGGCGGGAACTCGATAGCGCAGCTCCACCACGGATCACTACTGCAGACTCTGACTCCAAATGACGTCACCAGCGCAAGATGGCAGCTCTCGTATCCGGGATATTTTGGCTACAGTTTTGTACGGTCTATGCTACACAGAGAATACATGTTAGTAGGATCAATTCATTGTTTGTTTTGTGGGATTTTTGGACGGTAAGAAAAAGATAGAAAAACACCAGATCACCTGATCCTTTAAGTAGCATCCATCTCCTTTATTTGCCAGTACTCATTTCCCTCATTCATATTGCAGTGCAATCATTTCTGTTCTCTCTTTCTAGCCATACATCATTATTCATGACAGATGTGGACAAATTAGTCTAAACTAATTGTGCTAGGATTGGCAGCATGACTTGTTGAGTCACCTGAATAAGCTTGTTCCCTGTGGGACTATGTAGTGCTGACGATGTAGGATAACAGATCACTAAAATAGGTCCATTGAATGAGTTAACTCTCAACCAGATTGATTCAAACTCAAGAGAATTAAGAGAAATTACAGCTGGAACCAGATTGGGCAACCCCAACCTGGTTCAAGCAGAGAATCCAAAGTCAATCCTAAATTGAGTTCATCTTTCTTTCCACAGACCACCACTGCAGATCAGCTGTTGGAGTTCTTCAAGCAGGTGGGAGATGTGAAGTTTGTGCGAATGGCTGGAGACGAGACTCAGCCGACACGTTTCGCCTTCGTGGAGTTTGTTGAGCAGGAGTCCGTCGCCAGAGCCCTGACCTTCAATGGCGTCATGTTTGGAGACAGACCCCTGAAGTACATATTTTTTATTATGAGATCATTCTACAGAGCAGTACAGTGCAGTCAGGTCATGATTCGTGTTATTTTGAGCACATAATACCCTTTAGTGGTTTGTGTCAGTTGATACCGTTTTATGTCTTTCAGAGTTAATCATTCCAACAACGCCATAGTAAAACCCCCAGAGATGACGCCACAGGCTGCTGCTAAGGAGCTAGAAAGTGTGATGAAGAGGGTGAGGGAAGCCCAGTCTACCATTGCCGCTGCTATAGAGCCAGGTACAACATTTGGATTTGTTGCATGTATCAAGGTTTTAGTAATAAAAAAATAATTAAATTATGTTGCGTTCTGATGCTGAGACTGCTGCTCTTACTCTAGCGGACATAAAGAAGCATTCCTCCAGTCGGCCTATAAGGGCACGCCGGTCACGCTCGCGGTCAGGTTCCCATTCGCGTTCAAGAGCGCACAGGAAAAGGTCCCGTTCGAAACACAGGTACTAATACTTTTTAGACTTCACTCGTTTGATGCTGTGATCTTATGATTGTGTCCAGTCAGTGACATTTTCCCCCCCCCCCTCCTGTTGGAGCAGACCGCCGCAGAGGTCGTGGCCGAGGAGTGACTCCCACAGTTCCCGGAGCGGCCACAAGAGACACTCTCGCTCCAGAGACAGGAGACACAGCCGCAGTCGATCAAAGTAGGTTGGGGAAAAAAACAACATGTAAGGCATTCATCTCCAAATAATCTCTTTTACTTTGTGTCCAAATGCTGGTCCTACCTACCTGGATGTGCAGCACCACCTCCTGCTGTGGTTTAATCTAATATATTACAGTCTTGTTATCCCTGTCCTTGGCAATAGGGGTCACCAGGTACTTGGTAGTGCATGTGCTCGCACACTGCTGCTTTTTCTGTAAGTAGCTCATATTGTCTCCAAAAATGTACTTAATCCACTTAATGTGTTGTTATCAGGGGCCACAAGAGGAGGAGTAAGGATCGGTCCAGGAGCCCTCGGAGGAAAGCCAAATCACCCTCACCGAAAAGGTAAATCCATCACGTCTCATCCTCCGTTTTGTTTTGAGGTGTTCTGAAGTCTCCTATGTTTGTCCCATGTCTTATGTTTTCTAGATTTACAACTATGTGTGCACAATGTACATCAGCGATTGTGATTGCTTTCTTTTTGTCAGTTTGTTTGCGTTGGCTTCTTTCAGAGGTAAGAAAGAGAAGAGGAGGGAGCGCAGCAGGGACAGGAAGGACCGCTCCACATCCAGGAAGAGGAGCCGCAAGGACGAGGACAGGACAAAGAGCAAGGCCAAGCCATTGAAGGTAATAAAGCTTACACTGACTTTAGGAAACCTCATTGAAATAACAACACACGGTCAGCTTCAGAGTCTTGCTGATCAAATTCTTTGTGGTGATCGATATAATATAGTTCTGAACTTGTATCTTTCCACATCACCCAAAGAAATGTTGATTTCCCCAAATGGCAGGTGTGGCCATGTGAATGTGAGCCACAAAAGGCAGACTCATGCTTGTAATTTCACTCTGTGGCCCTTAGATATGTATTTAAAGGAATATTTTGACATTTTGGGGAAGAGTTTGCAGAGAGTTAGATAAGGGGATCGATAAAGCTTTTATGTCTGGACACTAAATATAAATAAAGACATAAGCATAAAGACTTGAGACTGGGGGAAACAGCTAGCTTGGCTCTGTCCAAAGGTAAAAAAACATCTGCCATCCAGCACCTCTAAAGCTCACTAATTAACTTGTTAGATCTTGTTTGTTTAATCCGTACAAAAAGTGTAGAAACAAGTTACGCACTGGAACTATTTCTTGGCCTGGCCAGTGATTTCCTGGAGTCTCTGCTGGGTGCTCACAGCGACGACAAGTCGCCTTTTTGCCTTCGGACAGTGCCAGGTTAGCTGTTTTCTCTTGTTTCGAGTCTTTATGCTAAGCTAAGCTAAGCTAACTGCCTGCTGGCCATAGCTTCTAACTTAGCGTACAGATATGAGAGTGGTATAGATCTTCTCATCTATGGTTTGGTTTTTATTCTGAATCTGTCTATCACTCCTTCATCTAAAATATACCTGTGTCAGTTAGTTAGAGTGCAGTAACTTTGTTTCTGTGAATATTTTAACTTTTTCCCTGAACTCTGCCCTACTTTTGAAAGTTTACTTAAAGATGTCTCCAAAGCGATAGCCGTGAGATAAAAGGCAACACATTTATCACACCTTCATCTTTTCTGTCGATAACGATCAGAACATTTGTACAGCAAGTGGCAGCGGAACCAACGTTCTCCTCAGAAACCACTGCAATCCTGCAAAATGCTTGTTTGTTGCACTGCAGAGTCTGTACAACCGTCTCATGTACTTAAGTTCACAGTTCACAAGCGATAACCAACACCCAAAATACACCCCAAATGGATTTTTTAAAAACACTCACCTCCTGTTGACTTTATTTGTTTCCTCATTGTAGCTGGAAAAAAATTTTTTAAACGTCCATAGAAACAATCTAATCTACTGCAGCATAATTAACATCTCTGCTGTCCATCATTAATTAAGGGGCTGCTGCTCTGCAGGTCACTGCACTGTAGTGTAACTGGGCAGCGGCCGTGAGTAAAATATTTCCCCTAATCTTAGTAATGTGTATTGACGAAAAGACAACAGTAAAAATGTTGAGTATTTATAAAAACAAAAAAATACATAAAAAGATAAGAACAAGCAGGAAACACATGCACATGACAAATTTAAAATACAGAAGTGGAGTGGAACACCCCACCTCCTCAACCCATGAAAAGTCGGGGAAAAATATTCGACCAAGACTGACAACTCGGAGTCGACTTGGAAATTTATGATTCCAGTACAGCCCCAGTTTTTAACGAATAATAGATAAGAGAAAAAGATATTGAAATTTTTAGAGGAGTTGTTGCTGTACTAAACATATTGCCGTATAATCTAACGAATATGAAAGAATGTCATAAAATTAAAATAAGCTCCGAACTAGTTGATGGAAACTTTTCCCTTTTTTGCGACATTTGAAAAGTTTGCTTAAAACTCACTTGACAGTTGAATGGAAACACAGCTATTGAGCACTTCTCTACCAACTCATCATTGTTACCTGGGCACTGATATTTTTTTTCCGTCAAATTTTGGCTGATCAGGTTTGATTCTTACTCCATTTGAATTTCAGGTGGAAAGGGACTATGACAGAGAAGAAAGGGAAGACTTTGAAAGTGACAGAGAAGACTCGGTCACACTAAGTGAGGACATGACGTCATCACCCTGTGCCCAGCACAACGGCAGCTACAAGACTCACAATGAGGAGGACGCATCGATGGGTGCAGACGGCACCAAGTGACTATTGCAACTCCGTGGAAACCAACCGTCCGTCAAGTGATCGCGCCCATCGCGTGTGTATACATACATACATGAACACTTAAAACAGCGTGCTTTCCCCATCATCAACATCATCATCATCTCCTGTTGTCCAACCTGATTTTTTTACTGTACATTCTTGGCAGCACATGGATCCTGTATTTTAGCACATTTTCAGTATCCCAACTAAAGGGCAAGTGAGCGCTCAGTACAGCAGAGGTAGCCCCGCCTGTCCTGTTAAGCTGAAGATGCAGGGGGTGCACACGATTTAATGTAATATAAGTGCAACACTGAATACTACAGGCTCAGAAACTACCATAAAGTTGAGTCAACACCTCAACAATAATTGGACAATAGAAGCTTCCTAAACACTGGCTAGGCTGCCATATTGGATTGCATAATATTATACAAGTGATTGTGTCCACCTCCTGTATTACTTAAAGAACTCAATTTCTTTTCTTCTTTCTGTATAGATACTAAAACTGTAGTCACAGAAGACTAGAAGAATGTGTGTCCTAGTACTTGTTTCTCCAGCAATTTGAAGCCATATATTTTAATTGCAGCTTTGATGAAAAAGACCAACATTTTATTCTCCATTCCTCCATTATCATCTTGACCATACACTTCAAAAGTCCAAAACGCCTTTCATGCCTTTTAAGATTCTCACTATATATGTCATACGTATGTATGTCATTTCCTTTTTTTTTTTTTTAAAAGAAGGAAAAAAAAGTTTTTGTTTTGATATTGCAAATGGCAATATGCAGACGCAATCTGCGTTAACAGAGTAACAAAATGTTTGTATCTAACATTATGCCTCGTTTAATTTGTGAGATTGGAAACGTTTTTCAGTGGTAGAGAGATTTTAAAACGTTGACATTTGCCTTTTATTGCTACAAAGGTTTAATCTGCTCAATATGTGCACAAAAGCATGCACAAAGAACACACAAAAGAGGCTTGCAACACATTCCAAGCTTGGCACACTTCCTCAGGCAGCATTTAATACAAAGTATTAAAATTCTAGGAAAATGACTGCAATATATCCTTTATTATTCTATAATGTCCATCTACATCTGGTTCTGTTGGCTGTTTGACTGTAAAGTAACTTCAGTTTCAGTGGGAACTGAGTGAATCATGAACAGCAGAATTAGTTTTAGAGATGTTTTACGTCCTGTAATGTGTGTAAGTGTCTCAGAGCCCCCAATCGAATCATCGGTTTCTCATGTGGCTTTTCATTTATCATATAGCCGCTGTTTTCAGAGAGAGTAGTGCTGCCCAAACAAGTGGTGAGCAGCTGGCACTGAGTTGGTCCATACTGTATTTTGCTTCAGTTGCATTTTGTCAATACATTAAAAATAAAAAAATAATGATGATTAGGTTCTGTATCTAGGTTTAGCATTTGCTGCTCACCAGCACACCAAAAAGCTAAGGAAGTACCAATCAAAACAAGGTTCTTAGCAGTTAAACAGATGTTTTTATTAGCCAGCTGAAATGTCCTATTAAAAAGTAGGACTTACGTTATTATTGACACCTCGGGAGGGAAAAATAAACACTCCTCTCTCTGACTGAGGTCTCATGGGCGGCGGGGAGGGTACTGTTTTTCCTCTTCTGCTGCTCTGGCCTTGGTGTGCAGCAACTTCCCATATTCTGTTTACTGAGTGAAACAAACAGTTCCTTGATCAAAGCATCTAAGTGTAGGAGCGTGAGGGCCCCTCTCCGTGTATGGATGACAGAAAAACAAACAGGATTTCTGCTGATGCTAAAATGCTCGTTTGCCCTTTGTGTGGTGTTAAAGGAAGATTTGAACTACCAGGTCCGTGAAGTGTCCTTTGTTGCCTGTTTTGCGCCATTTTCCTCCATCATCTGGGAACTGGGGTGTCCTGCAAAATGTACGGTGTTGATTTTATGACTTATAGTGCTGTAATTATGAGAATGCAGAATTGTCTGCTGTTTCTGTGAGGCTGTTGCTAACACATTTTAGTAAAAAAAAGACGTCTCAACACGAATACATTGTTTTACTTCCTGTTTTTGTTTTATGGGTGTACTTTTACTTGCTTATTTTATATTTCTGATTGCGAGTAGCTGCAAAAAAGACCGCCATGTATCATGTTTCTTTTCCTGTTATTGTTGTAATGCTGTGAGATTTAAAAAAAAAAAAAAAAACTATTTACTGTTTTATAGGTACAATACAGGCCTATAAAAAGATGGCGGTGTGCAAAATGTCTGTCGGCTCATATTGCTCAAGAACGTGAGATGCAAACAAAGCTCACAGTGGCAGTCTAGACGAGGCTGAACAAGATATGTCGCATGTTAACAAACGGCTTGCAAGCACAGAAGGGTCAAAAAGTGCCTAGACTAAGATTGTACAGAATATTCTAATAAAATATTGAGACTTATTGACAGATGCGACCTGAATTTATTGTTAAGGATGTTTAATAGCTAATGAGACTAACTAAATTATATTAAAGTATTGTCAGTTGTCTTGAGTAATTAATAGCAGAATAGGCTGAACATTGATGGGACGGACGTTTGTGGATTTATTTTTTTATTTTCGGTGTTGCAGTTTGCATTATTGTGATGTGTTGAAAATGTATCTGCAAACTGGCCCCAGGTTGAGCTAGGCGTTTTTTTTTAAGTTTTAAAAGCTTTTTTTTTTTTTTTTTAAAGTAGCCAAATTCCACTTCTATGGCTTTTACAAACCTAATTTTCTTGGGGTTTTTTCTTTTCCTGCTTTTTTTACACTCACAAGACTTCAGTTTGAAGTGGTGAACCTGTGATAACATTTAGTAAAAAGCATTTCCAACACAACTGACAGTATGTGAAGAATTTTATTTTTTATATCCATGTATTCACTCTGTACGGTATACACTGTAGAAACAGTTTGCGGTTTGCTTCTGGGGGATTGTTCACTTGATATCTGTGTTTGGGACTTGATGTAAAGGTTTGGTTATACTGTTTTTGCAGAGCTTGGATGTATTTATGTGATCCTCCGCAACTTGATGCTAACAATACATCTGATCTGTTTCCAAAAACACTCAATAAAGAGAGTTTTCATTCAGTTATTTTGCTTTAGTGTTGTCATACCGCCAAGTGTGATTGCAGATGAATCTCGGTCAACCTTTGCTTTACTGGTTTGGGTCTTAATGCATTTGATGCAACTTGACCAGGAAGTGTTTCACTGCCATAAAGCCTTAATCTGGGTCAAGGACACTTGTGTCTACATGACTGCCTCTAAACCTCCATCTGTAGTCTTTCTTTTTTAGCTAAGGATGGCATTGTTGGTTGGTCAGCCCACCACTTTGGTCCAGACTGAAATATCTCAATAACTACTGGATGGATTGCCATGAACTCTTGTACAGATATTCTTGACTGTTCGTCTAGGGTCACTATGAGGTTGACATTTTTGGTATTTGGTGTAATGTCTCCACAGCTATCGAATGGATAGGCCTTTTTGATTCTTTGGTTTATGACCAAATGCCTGCAAAACTAATGACACTCCCTTATGTGCTCTGTGTTTAGTGCCAGTTAGCAAATGCTAGCAGGTTAACAAGCAAAACTAAGATGGTTAACATGGTAAACATTTTACCTGCTAGACATCATCATGTTAGCATTGTGTTGTGAGCATGTTAGCATGCTGACGTTAGCATTTAGCAAAAGCACCACTCCGCAGTCTCATAGAGCAGCTAGCGTGGCTGTAGACTCATGTTCAAAAACTATAAATGTGAGTACAGTCAATAAAAAACAATATGGTCTGAGATCTGCATTTTTACATTGTTACATTCATGTTTATTAAGTGACCAGTCATGGCCTGTAAATGAGGACATTTTCAGTTTTCATCATGAGGTATTCAGATTTACAGATGGAATAAGATACTGTATGTTCAGCAAAGTATATCAAGTAATGTACACATACAGCATGTAGAGAAATGAGCAGAGATGATGTGCACAGACAGAAGAGATTGTTCAAGTTATGCGGATATACAGGTATGTATAGTAGAGAGGTAGGAAGAGGGACAAACTGTCTTTATAAATATATGTATTCTTTGTACCTTGTTTACTCAAGTGTCTATTTTAAAAGTAGTTCTGGCAGTTGGCATAAACTTAGAGCTAAATACTGTACTTGTAGTATTGCTATTGATAATTTAAGACTAAATGAATCCAAGCTGTTGATGTGCAACAACCAGCAAACAGTATGGCAGACCCCCATAGTGCCCCGAGGACTGCCATAGAGAGCTCATTTGATTCAAACGTTCATGGACAATGGTTCGTACGATCCTGTGTTCCTGGCTCTTCAACTGTTTTCACAAAACGTTGACGTCTACTCGCTGTCCAAGATCAGACTGGCACTAAATTGCTCTATGTAGTCCAATCTTGATTTCACCACAGTCAAGACTGTGTCCTCTGGTTTGCTTTCCACGGCTTCAGGAACCGATGTATTCACTGGCACGCCCTGAGGCATCAGCTGCTGAAACGTTTCCATTGTTGTATATTCACTTGGGAAGGCAAAAGGAGAACTCTGGAGGTCTGTTCGTTGGATGTCCGAGAATGTCTCTGCAGTACTGTCAGGTAGGCTATCTCCAGTTGCATCCTCTGTGTCTCTTTGGATCCAGTTACAAGTCATTTCTGGTGAGTCTTCCTCGTCCTCTGAGGCATGGAGTAGCGGTAACGTTGATGTTAATGTGCTAGCAGGGATCACGTCTTCTTTCTCAACTATCTGAAGACTATTTGTATCCCATTCTTCCACCTTCAGGACTCTGTTGATGGACTCCTGAGTGAAGTGAAAACAGAATCCTCAACATCCACAAAATAAAGAAAATCCTTATTACGCCCATTTCACAAACATGGATAACATACTTCTGGCAGGATAATACAAGTTAAATTCTCATGTCAAGCGCTTTAAATCCAGCAGTGGGAAGTTTGCAGCATACTGTATGTCCCCATTAACTTAATTTAATTTCTTCGCAGTCTGGCTGGTACCTTGAGGTTTTGTTTGACTTCCACAATGTCAAGTTACAGTTATTAAAAGCATAAACAGACACTTACCAGTTTACAGGGCCCTTCTATTTTCTGGATTGCGTTGCTGTTTCCAGGGTTAGGCATGCTTGGCCACAGAATGACTTTGGCTCTAGATAAAGTAGGTAGTGTAGAGTAGATAAATAGTATAATAAATATTTACCCATGTTAAAAATTTGTGACAGCTTGTTCAACATACATGTAAGACCATTTAAGTACCTTTTTATTATCGGAGATCCAAATATCAGCACAACAGCCACAACTGCACAGACTGTGATGATGCCACTGAGATTATTATATCCTATGGAAAGAAAAAACGTCAATAAGTAAGGATGTTTCTTTGTAATTTTATGCAAGTATGAGTATCATAATTTAAATTTTATGACTGATTAATGATTAATAAGTTGTTTGATTTATATAACCTTGAGAGTTTGTTTTAAAGAGGCTTGCTGTGCTTCGTTCTCCTGCTCCCGCCTGGGTGAAACCTGATATCTGGACTTCGTATGCTGTGCCACTTTTGAGATCTCCCAATTCATAGCTGTTTAACACTGGATCCACTGTAATATCTGCAATCAAAGAGTGACAGTTTTCAGCATATTTCAAAAGCAACTTGGACACATCTGCTTTAAAGTTGGACCGAATTTCCACTTGGCAGAACAGTTGTTAGACATGCTAGCAGCGTGACTCTAGGGATGGCAACATGGGTCCACAACTTTTGTCTAGACTGAAATATCTAAACAACTATTGGGTGTATTCGTACGGACATTCATGTTGCCCAAAGGATGAATCCTCATGATGTTGGTGAGCCCATGACTTTCCTCGTAGCAGCCCAGCAGGTCGAAGTTTTCATTTAACCAGTGATATATCTCAACATCTACCGGATGGATTGCTGCAAAATATTGTACAGACATTCACGGCTCCTAGGTGATGAATCTGACTTTGGTGACTTTTCCTCTAGCGCCACCATCAGGTTGACATTTGTGGCTTTCTGTGAAATGTCTTGATAACTATTGGACTGACTGAAATGAAATTTGGTACAGACATTCATGTCCCCCTCAGGATGAAGTACGTTATACTTTGGCGATCCCCTGACTTTTCATCGAGTGCTACCATTAGGTCAAATTGTGTACAGTACTTTGGTTTATGAACAAATATCTGCAAAACTAAGGACATTCCCATCAGCCTCACCTGTACTTTGTGTTTAGTGCAAATGTTAGCATGCTAACAAGCTAAACTAAGATGATAAACCTGCTAATCAGCATGTTAACATTGTCATTTTGAGCATGTAAGCATGCTGACATTAGCACTTAGCTCAAAGCTAGCAGGCTGTAGACTCTAATCTTAGAAAAAGATTCTGCAAGGTTTTAATGTCTAAACTCTAAAATAAAGCACTTTCACATCAGAAGATTCTGTCATCTAGGTGGAAGCATTGCGTTGTTGGGGATGAGTGTTTGACTGTAAGCACTACACTTGTCAAATCCATGACATTAGCTGGCTAACTGTAGCATTTCCATATAATAAGAAGAATAGGAAAAGGCCAAACAGCTGTACATGCCAACACTAATGCTGCCTGGAGACGCTTATACAGGGATTATATCATGTTTCTGGATTGTTTAACCAACACTGACAAACTAGTCTCAATCAGAAAGGATGTTTATCGGCCTAAATTTCACAGCAGTGTCAGCCAAACCATCCAGTTCTGTATCAGACCACTGAAGCCTTAGGCCAACTGCTAGTGCTGCAGTAGCTGTGCCTTCTTTTTACAAATAAAGTTTGTACAAATTGTCAGCATTTGAATTCCAGTCTGATAATATTGTTCATAAACCTTTAGAGACCGAGACAGTGGTAAACAAACCAGCTGGCAGACAGGAAATCCACTGAGAATAATGCATTTAGACTGAGGGTAAGTTCATGAGCGAGTAGTAACTTAGTTTAAGGCGGACAATGCTTACTTCTCTCTGTACCTGTCCCCTTGTTGTGGTACTCAGTGTAGTGGATTGTGTAACCCAGCAGGAAACCTCTGATGTCTTCCTCCGGGATGGACGACCACTGCAGCACCATTGAATTCAGCGTCACACTGTAGCTGCTGATGTTTGTGGGAGCACTGACAGGAGCTTTGGGAGCACAATATCAAGAAGTCAGACTGCTGTTAATCGTGTTTATTCCAATAACATTATACAATTAAACACCTACATTTTGGAAAGGTAGTAGGCCTGTGACTTACATCCTTCCATAAAATAGAACTGTGTACTCCCATAGGTGCTCTCACTGTTGTTGATACGCTTCATGTTGCAGGTCACCTTGTTTGGTCGTGTGTGCAGAGTGATGCTGTATCTCTTATAAGGCTCCAAAGGCTCTGGGTATTTAAAATAACCAAATGGATTATCTCAGAGGCAGGAATTGTTTGCATACTACTATAATTTGCATCAGCAAATACGTTTTGCGAGAAACGCAATGCCACCTAAATTACATTTATTATCAACATAATGAGGAAATAAATGTTTCCGGCAAGTCACATTCATGTTTATACAGAACCTATCTGCAAAATGTTCACTGACAATGTATTTAATTTAACTAAAGCATGCTTATTGTTTTTATGGTCTTGTTTTGGCACTCAAAGCACTCTGTTAAAACCACAATCTTTCCCTAACCTTAACCAAAATGCTTTTGTTGCCTGAACCTTGTCCTCTGCAAAATCCACAAAACTTCCTTCACTCAAAAAAATGACGGCCACAGAACATAATCTAGGGACCAATTACTGTACAGCATGTGAGCATAATTTCTAGAGGACAGGGTTGACCAAAATATGTGAATATTTTACACACCTGGTAAACGAGTTAAGCTCCTAGAGTTCTTTTTATTCTGATGAAAGGACATGTACACTGCTTTATGTCCTTTCTTCCTCCACTCCACAGAATAGCAGACGTAGTTTTTGATGAGATCGTCTTTCCAATAGATAGTAAAAGATGTTTCGCTGTGGACTGTTATGTTCAGCTTCCCAGCTCCCATACCTGTGAAGACAAATTTATGATATGTTTTTAAAATCTAATTCTGTAGGCTATATATAGACCCTTGTATCTCCAAAAATGACTGACACCTTTTCAGAAACTAAAAAATGTTTAGTATAGTTTCAGACATGTGCTACAGCGCTTTGCAAGCGAGTACTCACTCGTGGGCTCGTCTTCTTGCTGTGGTATTGTACGGCTTACAGCCGGGGAGGTGCTAGCATTGTTGAAAGCGCTGATGTTGAGATGATAAGCTGAATAGGAAAGAATGAGTCTGATCTCAGGCTCGGTGGTGTTCATCTGCTCACGTGGGGCCTCTCCAGACGCTTTCCCAATGGTCACATAGAAGCCATCGTACAGCTCTTTGGCAGAAAACTAACAAACAGGGACGTTTTATTATCATAATGACATCAGCGATGGGGTACACAGAAGATATATGGCCCGTTACATTTCTTGTGAAAGAAAAATTGGAGGAGATACATTCAAAAAATTACCTCCCAGGTTAAAGAGAGCAGCCGCTGGCCTTTTTTCTCTGCAATGTCAGTATTGTCAAGGTTGACAGTGACAGGCTGCGTTGTTAGTTCTGAAAGAGGACGTTTATTTATTGTTTTCCTGTTCTTGTAATCATATAGTGGAGTAAAAACACATTTTGTTGTTAATTGCATAAGTATGATTATTTATCTCATCACAATTAACACAATAGATAGAAACATCCTCTTCTCTGTCTCTTCTTTTTTTAATATTTAATTCAAACCAATAACATAGAAAGCAAACTGACCTGATGGGACAGTGTAGGCTTCACTCCATGGACACTGTGAGCATTTATTATTAGTGACACACTGTATCTGTACAATGTAGACCAGTGAGGAGTTTAGATTCTCCACTGTGCATTTTTCTCCCTTTTTGGATTGCACAGGTGACTGTGAACAATATAGAAATTAATGAACAGGAAGAATTATCCAAAACATGAATTCACTTTATTTTCTTCTTGGAGTATAGATATTTAATTCGTAGTTATTAACATAACCTTTATTTAATCAGTTAATCTCACTGAGCTCAAGATCGCAATTGCAAGAGAGACAGCAGAATAGCATCTAAAATGTCCAAAGTTAAAGGTTTAAACGGGTACTCCACTGATTTTGGACTTTGAAAGATGAGAGCATTTAACAAAGTCTAATGAAAGTTGCTATTGAGCTGCACTGTGGGAAATGTAGGATCTGAGGTTTTTGGGCTAGGGATGGCAATGTTGGTCTATTGGTCCGCCCCTTTGGTCCAGGCTGAAATGTCTCAACAACTGTTGGACGGATTGCCATGAAATTCCTCTCAGGATGATTTGTAATAACTTTGGTGATCCCTTAACTTTTTATCTAGCGCCATCATCAGGTCCAATACTTAACACTTACTAATAATTACTAACAATTAATACTTACTAATACTGACATGCCCAGCAACCTCAGCTGTACTTTGCATTTAGTGCTAATTAGCTAATGTTAGCACGCTAACACCCTAAACTAAGACAGTGAACATGGTAAATATCATACCTGCTAAACATCAGCATGTTAGCATTGTCAGTGTGAGCACATTAGCATGCTGACGCTAGCATTTACGTCAAACTATAGACATGATTGTCGATTCCACAATGATTTTCCTAGCCGCAAGAGAGAAACGTGCTTTATTCTGATATAAGAAACTCATTTTTATCTTTAGTTTCTGTGCTAGTTATTCCACGTGACTGCTAGCTAACCAAATTCCAAGATTAGAGAGATATATAATATTAAAAACTTGATACCATTTGAAAATTTTAATATATTTACCCAATTGAAAACCACACATGCAAATGTTTTGTGTTAACAGGTGTTTAATACTGACCTTGCTCCACAACAGGCTGCCCAGTGCTTTGTATCTCACAGAGTAATACTCAATGGACTTTACGTCCTCCTGTTGCCAGCTCACATTCACAGCTAGTCTTCCAGAGTGGCGGCTGAAGGACACATCATTTGGAGGACCACATCGCACTGAGATACCAAGAGATTCACCTATATTAACATCTGTCAGAGATCAAAAAGCATCAAAAAGAGAAAAATACAAATAGGTTTTTGTGGACTTACACAAGCTCTTTGGTGAACCTCTGAAAACTGCTTTTGTGCAATTTTTTGACTTGCTGTTTTCAAAAACCTCAGCCGTCATGTTGAGATGTGTATATAATTTGATCTCTTCAGACATTTCAGTGATGCTTTGGTAAAGTTTGCACACTTCTGTGCCTCTAGAAGGAGAAAAGGGTTGAAAAATTAGATGTGCATCATCAAAAATCATTACAAGTGTGTTTTCTGATATGTTGAGCAATATGTGTAATTTCATGTGTCATGTGTTTAAGACAGAAAGGGGAAAATGTAAAACACGGCAAAGAAGAAATCTGGCACTACTTACTGTTGTATGGTGAGTGTGTATGTCTTTTCTGATGAGTGTTTTCCAGGTTTCCACACACACTTTTTCCGACCAATTGACTTATGTTTACCAAAACAATCTAAATCATGGACTCCATCTGAAAGAGAGGCAACATACAGTAAGAGTTAGGAGTAAAAAATATAACTTTTTCCGGTCTCTAATCTGATTTTCCAGCTGATCTAATCTAATCTTGGGAAGACTCAAATGTGTTTTCTTTACCTGGGTGAATCCCACAGTGCTGATATGTGGAAGAAATGTTCATTGTGTTGCAATTCACTGGAACTTAAAATGAAAATGGTGTGAAACTAGAGCATGATCATCAAGAATTGTCTCAGTGAAAAAACATAACTCTAAATGTGCAACCACTTTTTACCTTACAACCAACTAATAAAGATAAGTTACTGTGTTTTATATCCTGAACTGAATGGTGGCCGTCACGTCTTATCTCATTGCTTTGGGCTTCCTGACTCTTAATGTCCTGTTGTTTTGAAATCCGACTGTACGGACAACTTCACTCACATCCACACACACACAAATGCAGGGCCTTATTTTGTATGAGTGCACAGTGAGAGTATTACAGTTATTGTATATAGATAAACTAACAGTTAACACAATTCATTTCCCACGTCCACAATAAGCTGAAATGTTGTGACAAAAAGTAAAAAAAAAAAACCCACCTGAATTTGCTTGAACATGAGTGGAGAGTGCAGAGTAGTAAGCAAGGATCAGACCTTGAATGTGAAAAACAGTGGAAGGTAGCTTTAAGCAAAAATCTGCTTTGAATACTAAATAGAAGAGTTGTTTGACTGATATATATAATAGAGATGAATAGAGAAAAATCCTTCATAGCGACAGGACTGAATTTGATAATGGATTTAATTAATTAGAAAGAAAAGACTTACAAAAAACATGGCAATGATTCATTAGATAGCTCAAAGTAATCATTTAATAGTAACAGAAAATAAAGATAGCAAAAGCAAAAATAACAGACAACTTACCGAGGATGAAAAAATGTGTGTGGCTCGCATGGGCAGAACATTTTGCGTCTAACAAATCAAACTGAAATCCACGACCAACCATGTCGCCTCAGACTGACTGAAGAGAGTGGGTTTGAGGGCAATCTCACACCCACTATCTGCTACCATTCACAACGTATGCAGTTGCTGCTCATTAAGAGTGAAGGAAGAGGAAATATTCGGGGGCGTTATACACTCATAGTTGAGGGGCGGGGACACATTTTGACACAGTTCATAGGATTCATAGATGGTACAACTGACGGTATTTGCAGAATAACTGTCATCTACTTTGTACTTCTTCTTTCCACAAACAGAGCTGCTGAGCACTCAAAGTTGTGCCATTTCAAATAACAAATCATCACTGTCATGCAGGAGGTGCCTTACAAACCAGAGAACTGACTGATTGTTTGACTGAATTAATTTCTCTTTTCTCTGAGCAGCTACTCATAACAAGCTCTCTCAGGTTCTCTGTGACTCAAAGCACAAAGTCAAATTACTTTTTCACCCTCTGGAAACTCTTCATGCTTCTTTTGCTTTCAAAGAACTGAATGCAAATTTCACGCCGCACGCGTGTCATGAGTTTTCAAAAATGTCTCAGAGAACAGACTTTCTGCTCTCAGTTTCTATAACTGAATGGTTTTTATGGAACATTAGTAGAATGAAAACAAAATCTATTTTAAATGTAAGTGGATAACCTGATTCACTGCACACAATGATAGAAAATACTGCATCGCGTGGACAATAAGTAGCCCACAGACAAGTATTTTAGTATTTTGTGCTTAATATTTTACTGCATTTCAGTTATATTATGTTAAAAGAGAAGAAAAAGTAAATACACATCAAAAAGGCCATATACTTTTTTTTGGTTTGGCTTTGTTTTAATGGAGCATACATTTTAAATCAGATCCACATATCTTGAGTAGTTAATATATAAATAATTTTATTGTTTCTCCAACATGTAAAAGTTCCCCTCCAGACTTGTTTTAATGCATATAAAAAATACTCTGCTTTTGATAATAATTTGTGTCTGATGGTCAAAAGCTCCAGAAAGGCTACTAAATGAACCTTGTGGGGGGAACTTTGAACTCTGCTATGAATAACTTAGATGTACTTGTTGTTTAGTTAGTTCCTCTATTGAAAACCCTTGAGGAGTCCTCGCAAGTTCCCTGTTTTACATGATGATCTTGAATATAAGAGATGTTTTTCATCCTTGTTTCTTTGTCCGCTGTCACCAGTGATGTCTCCTTAGTACATCATTCTGCAGAGTGAAGGTAAAACATCCAAGTGAAGTAAGAATAAGCAAAATACAGTTTTAAATTTGTTCAAGTCACATGCTTCGCTTGTTTTATAAAAACAGACATACCAGAAAGAATGCAGATTTCTGTGAAATAATATGGGTGATTTAGATGCGTGTACTGTGTGTGTGTGTGTGTGTGCGTGTGTGTTTGTGTGTGTGAGTGAGAGAGAGAGTGCCACGTACTGTGCGAGCACTGTTGACTCAAACAATCTGTCACCTTTCTGTTATCTTGAAAAGGTTGCAGAATTCATTACGGTAAGAAGTGAATTCATAGAACAATGAACTTTTACCAAAAGTGACCACATTCTCAAATAGTCTGTTTAAAGCTGAGGTGTGTGTGTGTGTGTGTGTCCCCCCCACTCGAAAAAGGTGTTTTGCTTGTTGTTACTTCACCTGGATTTTTGAGCTTCACTGAGCTTCAGAGTTTGACATGACATTCCTCTGCTGAAGCTCGTATACATACTAGCATGCTTTGTGACATCGCAGCTAGCTTGAAGCCAGTCATGGTTCAATATGCAACTTATTCAAGTGTCATGTAGAAACGTCCAGTGCACAAACACTGAGAGTGGACTTTTCAGTGGAGACATCTTGGTGCAGAAGTTAAACTTTTGAAGTAAACAATATTGGCATATTCATAAATTCTGGAAAGTAAACGTTATTTTTAAATGGATGAACCATATCAGACTCAAATTATCATTCAAAACAGAACATTTTATGTGTCTTAAAAACATGTCTGGAGGGGATCTTTAATTGAGAATTTGAAAAATCAGCATTTTGTGTATTTCTCAACTGATATAAACAAATCTCATATAAATAAATCTTTGACAGCATCAGAAAACATCAATAACTCATGCGATGTGGTTGAAAGCTCCAGAAAGGCTACTAAATGAACCTTGTAGGGGAGGGGTTGCTTTCTTAACTGCTGTTACTAAGACAAAAATATGAACTTTGAACTCTGCTATGAATAACTTAGATGTACTCGTTGTTTAGTTAGTTCCTCTATTGAAAACCCTTGAGGAGTCCTCGCAAGTTCCCTGTTTTACATAATGATCTTGAATATAAGAGATGTTTTTCATCCTTGTTTCAAGGAAATCTACTTCCTTCAGTTAAGAGACTCTTACCTGGGAAAGATGGTTGTTCTGCTGTTTGAGAGTTGCAGTAGGAGGGGGGTACAAGCAGGCTGCATCTGTGCTCCACTAAGGGGGTCTTAGGAAAGTGGCAAAGACCACAGTAACAACAAACGTATGTATGTACAAGTGCATTTCTGTGTTGTCATATGTAAGTCTTAAGAGGGAGAAACACTTGTGTACTTTTAGCTGCATGTTCCTTCCTTAATGCTGAACTGTAAACAACACAGGAAGTTCAGTTCTCACCTCAGTGACTTCAGTTCAGGCCTAAAGAACATCACTGATGCCGTTTATCACAACGTTGATCTTAACACTGCGCCTGTACCAACTATAAAGCAACGTTTGAACCTCAGTTGTCGTTGTGTATGATCTCCATCTTTGTAAGCCTGCTGCTTGTGTTAATGTTTTTAACTTGTGCTAAAGATTAAAAGGTCATCTGATTCGATGTGAAGCAGAAGGGGCTGACTACAAATCTACCTCAGACATGGGGTTTTTTTTTCTGGAGGTGTTCACGGTATTGAAATTAGGGGAGCTGAAATTGCAAAAGGATCGAATGTTTTTTAATCAAAAACAGTGATTAAAATTAGAAAAGAGCATTTCAAAGATCCTTGCCACAGGAAATTCATTTCTGCTAAACAAGAAAATGCCTGCCTACTCATGTTTTTCTCATACGTAAATTTCCCCACCTTAACTCTTATCATCCCTAAGATCAGCAATGTGCTGTAACTCACTTGTGCGACATAAGACTTGAAAGATTATGTGGGTTCCTCTCATGGTGTTTTGCTTTGATCAGAATCCTTTAATGTTTTCTTAGTTTTACACTGAGTGCGCTACCAGACAGCACAGCATTTAGTAATTGTTCCTACAGTAAACTGGTATTGATCATGTCTTCTGTGTTTACCGTAACGTAATGATCAATGAAATATTCTGCTTTAGAACAGCGTCTGCACAATAAAACACTGATTCTAAACTTACTTAACCTGCTTTGAAAAGTTGTTCAAAGCAAGTTATTTTGAAAGTTATTAAATGTCATTATGTAAGTAATTACTTTAGTACAAATGACCATATACGCCACTTTCATACACAAGGTTTCTGTTACTTTAATAATAATTCGCACAAATTATCAGGACTAAAATAGCATTTCTTTGAAAATCTATCCTCAAGTGACTTCCTGATGGTTGAAACTGCCCCTATTTGGGACTGCATCGAGTTGAAACCTCACTCAACCAAAAGCATAAAGCCTCATGGGACTATCTGTGTAACCATTTTAAGATCCCAGCATCACGGCGACAAAAGTTGCTTGTTTTGCAACAGGACTGCATACAAAACAAAATAGTCAAATCAAAAGAAAATTATTAAAATTGCAAAGATTTAAAATAAAAATTGGCAAGAGAAAACTTTACTTTTTTATCATATTTGTGCCTTTTTGTGTTTCAATATCACTTACGCTAATACTGACTTTTTGATTATAAACTGCAAAAAGTCCCCTTTCAGAAGAGAACAGGAACAGGACTGTAATGAAAAGGGTTCAAGAATAGCAACCATTTTATTTTGGGTATGTCATTATCGAGCTTCTGCACAAAAAATGGAGTGCTTGTTAGGGTATTTTTAAAATGAGAACATCAGCAGCTGAGGAGAGTGTGCATGTTTTATTTTTAACAGTAAACTCCAGAACACATTGTGAGTAGATCATGAGTTCATTTGCTATTTGTAACCTCTTTTCATGAACAGAGAGTCTGTGTGTAAACTAACCTGCATGAAACATTTCGAGAGAGACAGACGATGCATGTTAATAATACACAATCAAGAAGTATGAAGAAAAGCAATAAAGCTCATTGTATCTCAGTATATTTCAAGACAGGCACAAAGACATGCATACAATTTAGTAAGAAGCAATAGCATTTTCATAAATTAATCTTAACACAAAAGCAACCCAAACTGTCATACTAGGAACAGTTCAGTGCTCAACTTTCAAGTTTACAGGTGTTTTTCTTTCATGTGTGATTTCCTTGAAAACTACTTTGTGACTAATAGCTACAGTCAAAACAACAGAAATGCTAATTGGTTATATGAATTGAGGATACTTTTGGTGTTTACAGCCATGCTAGCGGGCGGCTCTGTGAGGCTGCACAGTGGTGCTTTGAGCTAAATGCCAATGTCACCATGCTAACATGCTGACGTTTAGCAGGTATAATGTTTATTTCCAGTGGATAGATGATGTGAAAATGAACTTTAAACCTGAATCAAAGACCAATGCCAGCTCAGTGAGTCTTGTGTTTCATTTAACCAGGTGCAAGGACAAAAAAACACTTGTCAGTCATTCAGTTGATTCAGTCAACTGCAAAGTTATTATGTCCAGTGACGACGTCTCTAACCCAAGCAAATGCCTACTGAGGCTTGCCAGATCACAATAAGTGAAGTGAAATTTGTAACATGCTGATGTTTAGCAGGTGTAACGTTTACCATAAAATAAGATAAGATAAAATAATCCTTTATTAATCCCACAGCGGGGAAATTTACAGTGTTACAGCAGCAAGAGGATAGTGCAATAGCAACAAATATCAGTAAAAAAGCAAGATATAATAAATAAATAAGTAAACAGACTTTAAATTGACATTATTGCACATAAGAATATTAATATTGCACAGTATGGTATACATTTATATTGTGAAATTGTCATTTTTGGAGTGTGTTTGAGCAGTGTTGATTATAAACCAATTCACCATCTTAGTTTAGCATGCTGACACTTGATAATTAGCACTAAACACAAATATACTGCTGAGGCTGGTGGGAGGTTTGCAGGTGTGCCAAAAGTATTGGACAAATTAGAATTATGACCTGATGGTGGTGCTAGAGGAAAAGTTACTTACAGTTCATCCTGAACATGAACGTCTGTACCCAAATTTTATGGCAATCCGACCAAAAGTTGTTGACATTTCACTCAAAACAACACATGTCATGGTGGCGCTACAGAGGAAAAGTCAGGATACACTGGCTGGGATCCATGAATGTCTGTACAAACGTTTGCGCCTTTCCATCCAGTACATGTTGTGATACTTCACTTAATAACTGATAACTTTGAGCTGCTGGTGGCACTAGATGAACAGTCAGGGGATCACCACAGTCAGTAGGACTCATCCAGCACTACCATCCTTAAATCTCAGTTTGTCAAGGATCCCAATAGTCTTATTTATGTGTTAAGAAACTGAAAAACTTGTTGCAGATGCTGTGTGGTGTGGTGATTCTGACATCAGCGTTGAGGCTGGCTATTGAGCAGACATGCAAGCTAGCATGTCGGTACTATTTACACAGGATCTATCTGTGTGTCAACACTTTCTCGGCTGCTGACACGTCAGATAGTCAACACTAGATCAAGAACAGGCTGGGTATAATGGCTCAACACTCAGCAGTCTGTTTACTGGATGGAGCTCAGTGTACCTTGGCATAATGTGGTAGATAAGGATAATAAAAGAAAGAAGTGGTTTTAGGTTCACTGCGTGTGAAGTCCAGGCTTAACAGTGAGGCTAGAGGGCAGTATGTGCTGTTCACTGTAACCTTGTTAATTTAGGGAGTGTGTGTGTGTGTGTGTGTGTGTGTGTTTAGGGTTTGTGTGTATATAACAATCTTCGAATTTATACTCTACTGTATGCTCATGAACAAAGGTGTAGATTTAGTTTCAGAAGTGAGGGAAAAAAGATTAAATTAGTTATTGTGCTTTCCATAATAAGCACAGTGCATCTAATGTAAATGCTCTGTTAATTGATGCACTACTAATGCACTAGCCAACTTAATATGTTTGGTTTACTTAATAGAGGCTTGATAATGTTGTATTTGTATCTTAATTACAAAGAGAAGAGTTCTTTACCGCCTTATATTATGTTTTATGTTGACTTTTACGCAACATCTCTCTAGGGGCTACAGATGAAAATTAGCCTCTTGGCTAACTGGTGCATTTTTAGCAATGATTATTAATGTGACTGTCCCTGTTAAATAAACCAATAAAGGAATTATCATTGACTGATGTTCAATTGTAGTGTCTGTCTTCCTGCGCATACAGCCCCAACAAGGTAGGGCATGAAGCCTGAGAGGCTAAACCCAGGGCACAAAAAGAGAAGCACTCCCTGCTGCTCATAAAGCTTATTGACTGGGGGCTTACAATTTAATCTATCAGCTGAGTGATATGATTAATGTGGTGGGAAATTATGAGCAAACACTGGCAACTAAAAAGATGTTCTCTGGGTGTAGCCACTGACATCATACATGGGTGTGGTACTGCACCAACAATAGTCAATAATGACACGTTCACCGGTTGGCTTTGGGATCCTTTATGACTAAACTCTTGCAAGTGTGTTTAAATTTGGTTTAATGAAGATGGTTGAAGGGATGACAGCTAAAAATAATATTTTTCTTTTGTTAATTCCTCCTGTGTGCTGCATTTGAATGTGTTTATGACCTCAGAGAAAAGAAAACCCATAAATAATGATCAGTGCAGCAAAGCAGTCCCTCTAGGTCCTTCTTTCTTTATAAGCCATGACTAAATGGCCAGCTATGTTTACCTTTAGAGCCCTGAAGCCTGAGCATATGTTTGAAATAATGGGCTAATTCTCATCATTAAAGTATAATGTTCTTTTTGTGATTTACAGCAATTGCACACATGTGTGCAAGTGGGCCCTCTAGTGGGCACTCTGTAGCCCTGCTTCTGATCTGCTGCTACATGTGGAATGGTAATGCTATGGTAGGCTAGGCATATGCACAGGGGATGGAGTGGTTTACCTGGAAAGCACAACCAAGTTAAGACTAATACTTTCTTAGAAGATAAAACTGTGGAATCTGTTTAACCAGAAATTGCTATTCTGGGAAATGTTTAAGTTGTAATTTTCATGACCAAGAGGAAGGAAAACATTTCTGAGAAAAATAAGCCATAGACAGCTTTATCATCAGGCTGCCTGTGAGTGGAGTATATTTGAATGAACAGATGTTGTCCATTAAGAAGATAAACAAATCATCCCACACAAACACCTTCTCTTGTGTGCTACCTACCAGTTCAGGACATTACAACAATGAATGAAAAGTGTCATGGTATCAGTGAATAGGCCAGAGAACAGTTTATAATGGCTGATATCTCTAGGCATCAGACATTTTTATGTGTTATTCCTGCACCTGCATACAATTTGCTTCCTCATATTCACTCCTGGAAGTTGTCCAAGAGTCGTGTACTTTGTCCTTGGAGCTACTTCCTGTCAGGGCCTTCGTTGCCTTGCTCAACGGCACATCAGTTAGTTAGAGGAAGACTTGCTATAAAGATATGTCTGACTTTAATTCAGAGGTCCTTCAAGGTCAGTAGGGAGCTTTTAAATGTTTTCTATTTGCTTTTATTTATTTCAGATTTTGTTAGGGTTAGGGGTAGATTAAAAAGTTTATTAAAAAGGCTGATTTTAAAATTTGTTTGACTCCCAACTTGATACTTAAAGCATGAAAAGTTTTTAGTATTCATTATGCAGAATGGACCCTTTCAGCGTGTTAAATTAATCTCCACAGTCCCAAAAGATGATATTTTTCAGGACTTTGACTTTGGGCACAACTTCATTTATCGTGTGCACTCAAAATACAGATTTAAAAAATTGGACTTTGAGGGCTCCATATATCTCTCACTCTCCTTAGTTTTGCTGTGGGTTACAGTTAGTAAGTTACAACTTCATTCATTTTTATTAGTACATGGAGTTTGGTGACCTCACGTAAATTCAATTCATAGTTTGCATCAAAAGTTTTCAAAAATCTTTTTAGAAATCTGCTATAGGTACAGTGTGATTAACAGGCTTGTGTAAATCACAAAAAACATGACCTTGTAAGAACAAATACAAGGTTGTTACGAGGTCGTCATCATCAATGATTTGCATCTCAAACACAAATAGTTAGCGTTCTAATAGAAGCATTTTCAAAGGCAACAATAACAACAGTATTTTCATTCAGCTATAAATGGAACAGGTCACTACTTAGTGAGTGTGGATAACCCATAAATTACTATTTAACTCTTGTGGTGCAACACAAAGCATACATCTGTGTACAATTGTACATATATATATATACAATATACAATTGTAGACATATATATAATTTCTGGCTACCTGGATTAGGACACAATTTGAGAAATGTATTAAAAACCTTTTTATTGGGCAACAGACGGAATATTTACTCATCCAGATGGCTGGAGGAGTCTCTGAAGGATTCTGGACCTTCATCACATCCTGGTTTCAGAAACTATTGAACAATGCTGAAAGAAATTGGCCCATAGTGGAACCTAATAGACCAAAGAGTTTGACTCTACGGTGGCCCTGAAGGTCAAAACACAATGACATTACACAAAACACAACCGGAGAAACCGCTTGAGAACGTTGCAGGGAAAAGTTGCAGCGGTGTGATCTGGCCCGTCTCAACTCATGGCATGGCATTTGACATGTGTTGCCAAAGTATTACACACATTACAAGTATGGAAAAGTTAAGAAATGAAATTAGTTTAATAGAATAAAATTGATGAAATGAAATAGATGAAAGAAATAAAATAATACACACATATATATAAGCACTGTAAGTAATCAAGTTAGTATTGGTAGGGGTAAGAGAAGACATCCATTAGTCTATAACAACATAAAAACAAACAAACAAAAAGATGGTGGCAGTAAGTAGACTGACCCGGTTTACTGGGACACTTAATGGCTTGGAGCCATTGTTAATGTTATTATTTACATTTGTGCTTTTCCTGCTTTGGCAAGTCAAAATGTTAAAAGGGGTCTAATAGCTGACCCCTGGCATAGACTGCACATGTAAAGGTCATTAAAAACTGTCTCTGTTTGGTTTGGCAGCAGCAGTGATCTGATTGGCCCGCTCCCTGCACGCTGTGGGCGGGGTTTATTTTGGGGCTCTGCAGGTTTCGCTCGAGCGCTTCGAGGACAGTTGACAGCATGGGCTGGCGCTGCTTGGGAAGTGTCGCTAATGAGCAGAGGTAACTTTTAACTGAAGAGGAGACCTCAGCCTGTGACGTTAACCCTGATACCACATTTTAATATCGATATCACAGACTTTCGACAACGTCGTGACTTTTGTTTTTACTCGGGTCAGAAAGTGGTGTCCTTTCATGGGCTCGCGACTCATAACGAAAATGAACTCGCTGGACAGGTGCGTTGACAGGTTAATTAATAGCTACGTTTTGCTTTGACTTAATGTGGGTTGGCTTTTGCTTAGAACATTTGGGTGATATTAGTGGATATTATGGAGCAGGAACGTTGTTCGGCGGGTGGAAGCGGCGAAAGTCAGTCGTCGTCAGGTTCACACACCTTGTCCGAGGGAGAAGAAATGACGGCGGTGCTGGACGTCAAAGTTTCTGGAGATGCGGATGACGGCCACAACTCGGAATGTGAAAGTATCAACGAAGCAGAGGAGGACAGAAATACAGAGTACGACAAGGAGGATGGAGAAAGTGATGAAGAAGACGAGGACGAAAAGGTAAACACCCCAAACCACTTAACCACTTAAAGGTGACTTAGCCTGTATGGTTTTGCTTCACGTGTGTGCTCATGTTGAATACAAACCTACACTCTGGAGGTTAAAGACAGTCCAGGATTACATGAGGCGTCTCTGTAATCCCCTTTTTAATACCCGCAAACACTTCTGAAGACCGTAAACTCATTAATTAATCTAGCTGTTGCTGTCAAAATTTGTGTAAGCAACCACCTGCATGAGCTGCTTCTTGCCTGAGCTCATGCTTGTCATGAAGTCGGTGCAGCACACAGTCCAAGTATGCGCTTCTTCGACTTCATCCTCTCCATTTACAAGTCACACTCATCCTGCAGAATGTGAGCTGCTGCACTGCTCTTTAACTGTGATGAGTCCTCCTGACCTGTTCTGTCAAAGTCTAGTCCCTTGAGGCAAATTTGTGATATTGAGAATCTACATAAAATTGACTTCACTTGGATGTTTGCCATATGGGTACTGCTTATACATGTTTTTTTCTGGATTCCCCAACTCTATAGCCCCTGTTTGTACCTCTCATGCATTAGCATTACATTCGAGTCACAGAGCCGAGCATCCAGCTGTCTGAAAAAGGAATATCTTAGCAAACTTTGACAAACCCAGAAGGCCGTTTAACATCACTTAAAGAAAAAATATTCCATCTGCTGCATGAAAAACAAGATTTTTAACCCAATTTCCCAAGTTGCACCTCTTTTTAAATGCAAAAAAAAAGGCTGGCCACTCTCTATACTTCTAGGGGAGCGTGCAGTTATTGTGGTGTTTATTCAGGAAACAGATGGGGGAAATGAGGAAGACAAAATTCATGTCTCAGCCTTTTAATTCGTATAACACTTTACATGGGTGCTTCTGCAGACTGGTTTGACTGGCTCAGATGCAGCTTGCTGCGTGCAAGGGTGTGTTTGAGATTTCAAGCGCTTGCCTGACCCATAAACCTTTTCTAAATCACAATATCATGCAACATAACTTCAGGCTGTAGGTGTGGCTGACTTGTCATCATCCCTTATGAAGTCCAACATAAGCAATGGGAGAATACAGAAAATTGTGCAACATGATCCATCTATTACTCCACACTTTTTGCCTCATAATTTCTTGGATGCAGTGTCCCAAGGCAGTACAGCAGTAGGTGGCTAATCGGCACTTTTTGGCATGACACAAGCCCCCGTCATGGATCAAAAAAATTGAAAATCGCTTTGTCATGGACATTGGAAACACACAGACCTGCAGACGGGGCCCATATTGCATTTCAAGTGAGGATACTTCAAGGAAAAAACAAAAATGGAATAATAATAGTCATTCTTTTGTTTCTCCACACTATGAGTGTTAAATCTGTATTTTTAAGCATATCAGACTCTCCAGCATGCACCAACATCCCCTGGAACATACACCCAGGCCTGGGGCGGTGTCATGTTTGCTAACAGTGGTGCTTAACTAATTTGGTTTGGCTGAATAACAGTTTGACAGTCCATTAGCTTAATAGAGCTGAGATCTCACAGACGAAGGGGAAGGCCTAAGACTGGTCTCATATTTCATTCTCTCTTAAAGTGAACTATTCTACACATTTGACTGAAATACAATCTTTGTTGTTTTTTTTTCCTTTTTGGGCAGCAAATGTAGCTAAATTCCCCTAAAATAGGGACCAAATTTAAACAGACTTTAAAAGCAAGTGCCAGAGCTGCGTGTTTTGGATGAAGGCTGGGATCTTTTCTCCTGATCCCTTTTGAAATGTCAAACCAGTGACCTCTCTTAAGCTGGCCTCTGAAGAGGAGATGTAATTTGGCCTGTTATACTGAGCTCAGGGAACCCTGACCTTTGACTTATGTTTTGCTGCTGTGGAGTTAAAGAAGGAAAGTCTTCTGAGAACTCACATGACATCGCCTTTCCAAACTTAGCCCCGTGCAGTGTTTAAAGGAGTGAGGTACTTACCACTGCTGTTCTTAGCGGAGTTTTCCGCAATGTTTATTTGATGCCTATCTTCACAAAATCTCAGCGTCGTTCTGCATCTTTGTCCGTCCCAGACGGATCTAAATCAGTCCAGCGTCGTGGGCAGTGTCAGAGAACATTATCTACAGTCAGGATGAGATTATCCCACTCATCATCCTTTCTTACATGCACAAGATAAAATAACACATAGATTAAAACAGGTAGCATACAGTCCAGATTTATAAACCGATTTTGGCCCAAAAACACTGGATGTGAACTGCTACTGTCAATTATAGTGCGTCACAGGTTTGAAATTAGAGTAAGTAGCAGTTGCACCTGTTTTTCACTGTCCACATATATGGATCAAGACTTTATATTTAAAGGAGCTGAAACAACGAATTGAATAATTGCTCAATTGATCGTTTGAGTCATTTTTTTCCCGGCAGAAATGCCAAACATTCATTGGCTCCAGCTTCTCAATTGTGATGATTTTCTGCTTTTCTCTGTTTTATATCATTGTAAATTAAATATCTTTTGGGTTTTTGGACTGTTGGTCGGACAAAACAAGCAATTTCAAGACGTCACTTAGACGGCTTATTCATTTCATTATTGATGTATATGTTGATTTCTTCTAATAATTTTCTCGATTAATCAACTAATCCTTGGATCCATAAATTGTCAGAAAACAGTCAAAAACAAATAGAAGCCCATCCCAAAGTCCAAGGTGACATCTTCAGTCCAAAACCAAAATATATTTCATATCATGTATGACAATAACAAACAGCAAATCCTTGTTTTTGAGAAGCTGGAAGCAGAGAATGTTTGGCATTTTTGCCTGAAATAATTAATCGATAATCAAAGTAGTTGCAGATTAATCTTCTATAAACTGACTAATTGTTGCAACTCAAGTCTGCTCTAGCTCTATTTAAAGCAAACTTTGGCATAGAAGGATGTAATCTAAGTGCTTAAATATGAATTTTGGTATAATAACCATCTAAGCTTAACAGAAAAGCACTGTCTTGGTCGTCCCTTGATATGCATGTTTGAACACGACTTGCGCTTTAACTGCATGTAGGACTATTATAAATACACACTGCTTGCCAAGGTACACAATCTGGCAGTGTGTTAATCACTGCATTGCTATATATGTCCTGCTGCTTTTATATCCCCTCATAATCATAAATCCTGTGTTCCAAACTTTCTCATCTCTACCTCTCATGTTGTGTAAGCAGAGTGCGGGAATTGTTGTGCCAGTTGTGTTATGCTTAATCCCACCATTTCCTATTTGGTTTTCTTGCAATTATACTTGCTGCTGCAAAAACAAATTAATTTCCCACAGAGGATCACTAAAGGTTTGTCTTATCCTGTGTATTTCAGCTTTAAATGTCTGATATTTGAAACCAGTATTCCTACTGCATTATGAGTAATAAAGCCTGAAGTGGGCAGGCCATTTTGGCATAGATCAGTGAACATCTTGCAACAAAAAAAGATTCTCAAGAGAATACCTTTTCCTATTCTTCCCACATGCCAGGTTTACTCTTTCAGTTTTTATAATGACTGCAGATGTTTGTGTAGTTACCTGACAGTCAGGTGGATTATCTTCAGCGCACAGAGTGAGCACCAACAGGGGCGGGATTAGATTAAAGAACACGGCTATAGTTAGTTTTTATAAGCCATTTATTGCATCATTGTGACATTTGGTGGTTCACTGGCAGCCTAAAGTTATCGGAAGTCAGAGTTTTATTAAAGCTACTGATTAACTAATCAATATTTTTATAATAACAAAGTATTAAATGACAATGTGAAAACAATGTGAAAGGTGTCGCTCATAGTGATGAACTCAAAGAGGGTTATCACCCAAATCTGCAGCTCCCCACAGCTTTATTGAGCTTCATAGTGAGTTTCAGCTCATTGTTTAGCCGTCTGGCTCACAGCTTTACTGTTTTTACTGGTTCACCCTCACTGCTCTCATAGTGTTGTTTTTGGCCACAGGAGGAAAAAGCTCTAAAAACCCACTGTACACTACCTGCTCAGCACCAAACAGCAGACAGACACAGTTAGAGGCCAGCTGGTGAACACAGTGGAGCATTTAGCCGCTAAAGAGCCAGATATTTCCCTCAGGAGTTGGTAGAGAACAAAAACAGAGCCAAAAGAGAGTTAATATTGGACTTTTCATCAGGACGACTCCAAATTAATGATAGTGTTGCTCTTTGCCTGCTGGATGTGTAAATAAGCAACTGTAAGTTTGACATATAATTTAAAAGGTGATGATATGTCAATGTTGTGTTCACAGCTAGTTTCTGCTGCCATTAAAGTTTAAATATGAGTGCATGCCATGAAGGAGTTAAAAAACAACACATTTTAGACAGGTAGCATAGTTTATCCATAAAATTTATTGTGCCTGAAAGAAGGTTTATTTGCTTCTGATCCTGTTTTCTTATCCTTTATTTTCATTTGTGACACTGACTTTACATCCATTCATCTTTATCTGTCGCCCAGCAGGCAGCTGCTGTCAACTGATAGATTAAACCCCATGTTTGTGTGCGTGTGTATGTGTGTATAACGTACTGTACTGCACTGTACGGAGCAGTCAGATCATTTACAACAGGATTGCACCTTCCAAATAACAAATTACTTCCCTAAAAGCTAAATCAATAATGTTAGAGGGCTGTAAAAAAAAAACAACAACAACAACCCACATACAGAGATAAAAAACAAACAAACAGAAAATGTCTCTGCTAAAATGAAATGTCTTTCTCAGCACTTCTCTGTGGAGCAGTTTGGTTTGAACAAACTGGCACACTCCTCTGCAGTGACTAATGAGTTTGTTCAAATGGGAACTAACCATGTGTGACACTTGGCACTTAGCAAGCTGCATTAACCGGAGGATTAAAACAACTAGTGAGGTTTATTTGAATTGGAGCTGCTCTGTTTAGCTTAGCTGGGCACTCATTTATCTCATGAAAGACATGTTCGTTTGCTCTGGCTACGTTTGGCTTCTGGAGATTCTGTTTGATGAAGAAAACTAATCAAATAAAATTAAATAAATGGAGGCTTTCTGCACACAGTGCCGCTCAATCCTGCATCATTCCTGCTACACCAGTTGGAGCTGAAATGTTCAGTAGATTAATTGAGTAGTTCTAAATGAATCGACATACATTCACAGGTTTTAGCTTCAGAAATTTGATAATCTGCTGCTTTTCCACTGTTTATATCATTGTAAATTGAGTATATTTGCACACTACTGAACTGCAGTATGTGTTATTGTTGGAATAAATTTGGCAGCAATAGAAGGGAAGTGATTCTTCTCAAGGCAGCAGCTGGCCCACAGAGGAATCGCCATGACTGAAATATCTAACATCCACTTCTTCTAACACACTTTAAGTGGAGAAAGCTATTTAGTGTACCAATTAATGCAATTTTCTATCCTGTTCTTGAAGGCTTTTCCTTGATCTGCTGCGGCTTGGACTGTACCTCATTTGGACGTGGTTTTGGACAAAAGTGTTTACCAAATCAATAAATAAATAAATAGTAAATGTCTGTTTGGAACATACATTTGATCAGTTTTTCACCTAGGACATTTGTTTGTAACCAGCTTAGCGTTAATAAACATCTTGTTAAAGGGGCACTCCACCAGTTTTACACATGAAGTTCAGTTTAGTCATCATAAGGAGTACTATGAAGCCCCAGAAAACAGTTATTATGTCTTGTGAGACTCTGGAAGAGCTTTTCCGAAGATAACCCTGACGATGTCATTAAGGGTATCCCTGCTTGAGGCTTTATAACAGTGTTGGCACAATACGTGGGCACTAACAGGATCTAATAAGTTGTATCATGGGAAGTGTAGGATTCAGGGTATTTGGGGCGTCACTCATATTAGGGGCTAAAAGTCAGGATATCTCGGCCTCTGCTGCTTCGATTTTGACCACTTATTTTCTTATGTTTCTCACAAGTCGTCCAACTATATAGAAGTGCAAAACTAAATCCCTGTTAAGGTCACACCACTTTTATTCTGACCCAAAGTGCTTAACTAACTGAATATTGTCAATAGTTTTACGGTCATACTGTGTTCGTTCCTCTTATGCAAGGGATTGACTAATAATATGTGTCCTGTTTGGGGCTATACCAGACTCAGAAAGCAGTTCATTGTTGAATTAACATAATAGACAAGAAAGATTTTGTAGCCTAAAGCCAACTGCTTAGGACGAGCTGTGCTTGCTGCTGGGTGGGGCGGTGCTGTGGTTAATATAAGAAAACAATGGCTCAGCTGGCACACAATGATGTCAATGCTCTTTTTATCTTGCACTGATGTAAGAGCAATGGAAAAATGATTTAAATGATCAAAGTTCAGTGGGTATTCTTAATTTAATTCCTACATCAAAGTCAAGCAGTCTCTATCGCCTTTCTACCATTTGTCTCAGTCTGACATAACCCTTTGGTTTATTCTAGAAGGGCCTGTTCCCTAAAGTTGGAAGGGCAACTGTCGCACATTGCATCAGTGCTTGCTTGTGTAACAATATTTGCTTCTGTTTGACAATGTTTAACTCTCTCTCTCTCTCTATGCAGTGGTACTATTCCTGTGGTGTGCCCCTAAATAAGTAGCCACTTATTTAAGCAGGCAGCCAGTCAGAATGATTAGAGGGACATCCAGTCAGTGCCAGTGTATGCTTTGTGACTAAGAGGATTACCACAATCTGCACTCTTTTCACTCCTACGTTGGATTGTGTCTATCCAGGATCCATCTTTGATTTTTGACTCTTCTTTCCCCTCCTTTTGTATGCGTGCACTCCTGGGTTTAATCGGCACCGTCTGTGATGACTGAGCATTCGAAATGTGAAACAGGAGCTTAAATTTGTTGGTACCTAAACAAAATGTCTCTAGGTCGGAATTTACCTGTATGTCATTGTGCATCGTCGGAGGGAAGAAAGGTAAGAGACCCCAACCTCTGACACTGTTGATTGGATTAGGAAGCAGGGTGAAGTTCCTGTAATGTATTTTGTTTTATCTTAGTTTGCATGTGAAGTGATATTGATTTGCTTTTTGTGTTTTAATTCCTTCTGAATGACATGCATACTGACATGTGCCACCATAGGTTATGTTTTTTAATTTGGATGTGCTGTGAGAAGAGAGTAAGTTTATACCCCCGTTTTTTTGTGTGTAAAGGAGACAAAAAATATGTAATATTTCATGTTTAACCCTTAAAATTGAGATGTCCTTTTCCCCCAAGAAACAAATCTAAAAGGCTGTGCAGATTGTGCAAACTCAAGTGGTTTGAACCTAATCAGTATAGTATATAATCATTTTATAATGGTTCATAACACACTATAATGTACTTATAAGCAGATATATGTGTTTATAAATGTTTGTCAACTCCTCCTGTGGGCACCCATAAGTGAAGGCTGTCGTATAAACAAGTAATGAATGACAATATAGTAAAACACAGTTGTCTTCATAGGAGAAGTTATAATTGTTGACATACTGTACGTTAATAAACACTTAGAATGTCCTTACATCTGCTTACAATTACATTATAGTGTGTTATAATTCAGTGTTTATAATAGTGCTTACAAATGCTAATTTAGGGGCGTTTAAAGTGTGTAGTACTTTGTAGGACTGTTCGCATTGTATACTGTAATTAAAATACAGCCTGTTGTAAGAAGTTGATGTACCAAGTAAAACTTTGTAATGCCACACAGTGTCACCACAACTGTGGAAGCATTTCATACCAGTAAGGACATTTTACGGCAAACAAACAGTAATAGTAAGACAAACGCAAGCAAAACGGCAAGATCATTCAGTCTTTGCTGAAAATGCAGAAATAGTAAAGATTCTCGGCTGAATCTGGAGAATTTTGTTTTGTGAAATTATACTGTTGTTTACACTAGTTAGGCTCAATCAGATTGCTCTTTAAAAAAAGTTTGTCTCAGTATCATGGTTGAATCGGAGACACAAAACCAACCCTAATAGTTCTGCTGTCACAAAGCTCTTTAGAGACTTGTTTTGGTCACCTTATTACTTCGACTTCTTTTTGTATTTTTCATGGCGGAAGTCCCACATGCATAACCAGAATGTAGTCAGTTGTTCCCTGGCCTAAGGCTTATCGGTACACCAGATTATATGGAACGAATACATTAAGTTTCTAAGGCACTTACTGCTAAAATGCAGGAAAACTTGGTGGAAGAAATAATGCATGGTTTAATTCTTTACATACTGAAGATGATGGATCTTATGGTAAATCATTTGAAATTGAAGAGGGAAAGAACTGCTGTATTATTTTAACTTTAGATCATGTCAACACAGGAAACTGAATTCCCCCATGACAGCACACAAAGGTCAAATACTCAAAGCTGAAGATTTACTTTAGCTAATGAAGGAACGGTGTCAGTGTAAGGAGAAAAATAAAGTACCCTGTGCGCAGTTTTGATCACACAGAGTTGTTTGGATTTGAACCGTGAGACTTTTAAGTGTGCTGTTTTACTCATGAGTAAACACTTCCTCGGTGCAGAGGGCGAGGGAAGAGAGATTCAGGCCAGACTGGAATTCGGGGAGAGTTGAAGAAGACAGATGTTGGGTGACGAGGTCAGCAGAACATAGTTTGCTCTCACTGCAGTTGACCCTGAGAAAAAGAGTGATGAACATGTTCCCTATCTCAAGAGTTCATCGAGTACAGTTCACAAAGATGCAAGCATTGCATGAAATGACCATCGCGTTATATAATCACACCATGTGTTTGTTTCAGGAGTCATGTTTTCAGTAATTACAGAAACCGCAACAATAATCCTGCACTTATACATTTCTTCAACCAACTGATCATTCGCTAAACCCCTCTCCCGAACTGCAATCGTCCAATCATAGCTTAGCAACTGGGCACGGCAGACCTGTCAAGCTTTGGATTTCTCCACATGCTGGAGCAATGTGCATGGGCCTGTAGTAAGAGCAACACTCAGTCCGTCCAACTAGCTTACTACCTACAGTAGTAACAGAGCACTACTTCCAAGGCCAAGGAGCGCATCATTAGCTAACTACTTTAATTTGTGGGGTTACAGATTAAAAAAAAAACAAAAAAACGCCCTGTTCACGATGGCACATCCATTGTGTAGTATCACAGTGGAAGCCAGTCCTGGATGTGCCTAAACTCTGATAGCACTGATAGTTATTGGATTTGGGGAGGTTTACACTGTGTGGGGGAAGGGGTTTCCGAAGCTATTCGACTGTCCGACAAGCAGTTCTGATGGAGTATACTGGCACCTTAAGGAGGAATGGGGATCCTCTCACTGAACAGCCTGCATTATCTTGCTGAACTATGAAGCATCAGTAACATTAGGCCCTTTTAATGTTGTGCCAACTTATTGTAATTCTTCAGTAAGTGAATTCGTGTCATTATCTTTATATAAAGTCCCCTTAGAAGGAGGGTGGGCTTCATCAGTCAGTAATAATGGAAAATTGCTTTGAACATAGAATGGAAAAAACAAATTTAAGTTGCATTGCCTGACATTTGACTCTGTTCGATAGCAAAATATCAACCATGATGAACTTTACTTTTAAATGCAACAACATGGAAAGCCGACAGATTTTGGCTCTAAAAGCTGCATTTTGTCATGTCTTTGTTATTTAGTGTGGAGGGTCTAGACGTTTTCATCAAAATATTTCTCGATGAAAGCCAACCCTGAGTGATGGG